>CM030839.1:13190195-13332695 GCA_018105865.1 Metaphire vulgaris | reverse complement strand
TGCGGGTCCTACTGGACCGTTAGGACCTCCTGGTCCCGCTGGACCATCGGGACAGCAAGGCGGACCGGGCTTTCAAGGTTCAACAGGACCAGCTGGTCAGTATATTAAATTACTTCTGCTGCAATCGAAGCAAATATTCGTTCTTAGAAGCTGGAATGTATTTCAGTTAATAACCAGTATTGCCCAGAAATACACGTACTATAGTCAACTCAGAAATAAAGTTAACGCGTTGTTATTATTAGCGATGAGATGCAACTTGGCAAGGGCTAAAGGGCACTTCCTGTTTCAAAGCTCATTATATAAGCCTAACCGTCAACTTGCGACAAGTTGAAAATAAAATGTCGATCTCTTTTAATCACGTCACAACATCGATGC
Source organism: Metaphire vulgaris (assembly GCA_018105865.1). NCBI lineage: Eukaryota > Metazoa > Annelida > Clitellata > Crassiclitellata > Megascolecidae > Metaphire > Metaphire vulgaris. Next base: position 13,332,320 of record CM030839.1, on the reverse strand, counting down.
TTTACTTCTCAGAGCAGATTCACTACCAAGTTTCAAGAATCTGTTCTCAAATTTATAATCATTATTTTAACATGTTTCTGTTAAACGTATGGCAGTCATGGAAAACAATGAATTGCAGTAGCACGACAACGATCACTTGATATACTGTAGTTAGTTAACTGCTTCCTGAGTCAATGGTAACACAGTCAGAAAAAGATAGAATTTTCGAATTATAGTAACAGATTAATAATTATGTTTGCATATTTGGAATCAAAATTATTGCTGTAGACCAGTGATAAATTAATGCAATTAACGTGATATGTACATAGGTCCAGCGGGTCCTCTTGGCCCGGCCGGACCATCGGGACCTTCAGGTCCAACTGGTCAACAAGGACCTCCTGGACAGCCAGGATTCAGCGGAACTCCAGGGGACAGAGGGCCCGACGGCAGTCTTGGGCCTGCTGGACCTAAAGGACCCATTGGAAATCCAGGGCCACAGGGACAACCCGGGCCTTCTGGTTCGCCTGGTAATCGTGGTCCAGATGGGCAAACAGGACCTGCCGGTCAGCCAGGTTTTCCAGGACCAAGTGGTCCTGCGGGACCAACAGGACCTCAGGGTCCACAAGGTGACAAGGGATCACTTGGGTCTCCTGGGCAACCGGGAGGCCTAGGCCCAATTGGGCCGCTAGGACCAGCCGGACCGGCAGGACCTCAAGGACCGTCTGGATCTAGCGGACCATCTGGCGGTACTGGTCCTCCTGGTCCATTAGGACAGCCAGGACCATCAGGACCTTTAGGCCAGCCAGGGCCACCAGGACCATCTGGTGGGTCAGGACCAGCTGGCCCCACAGGACCTCCTGGATCAATTTCAGGTCCTCCAGGACCATCAGGAGGAACGGGTGACAAGGGTTTACCGGGACCATTAGGTCCTTCAGGTCCTCCAGGACCTACTGGTAGGCAAAAATGTTCTTCATAAATAAATAAATCTTATTATATAATTCTCGATGTCTGTCCGTCTGTCCGTCCGCAACACGGCGGGTATTGCAAGACGCTTTTGTCATTGACAACCAAATATTGTTTAATCAAAACGGAGCGTTTAACGAAGCGTCTTAATTGCAGCTTAAACCCCCGTCTCCCTTCCCTCACCCCAATCCCTCTCCCAATCGTCCAGGCCCCAACCCATTCCCGCCTTGGCACCATACCCCCTTTACCTTCCTTCCCTTTCCCCATCCCCTTCCCTCTCCCCCATCCTTCTCCCAATCGCCCCCAAACCCCCTTTCCCCTTCCCTTTCCCCAACCCTTTTCCCTCTCCCCATCCCTCTCCCAATCCCCCCCCCAAACCCCGTTCCCCTTCCGTCTCCCCAACCCTTTCCCCTCTCCCCATCCCTCTCCCAATCGCCCCAATGGGCCCAGGCCCCAAACCCCCGTTCCCCTTCCTCTCCTGATCTCTTTTCCCTCTCCTCATCCCTCTCCCAATCACCCCGGCCCCAACACATTCCGGCCTCGGCCCCAAACCCCCGTTCCCCTTCCCTCTCCCCATCCCTTTTCCCCTCTCCCCATCCCTCTCCCAATCGCCCTGGCCCAACCCATTCCAGCACCAACCCATTCCCGCCCCGGCCCTAAACCCCGTTCCCCTTCCCTCTCCCTATCTCCTTCCAACTACCCATCTCTCTCCCAATCCCCAGGCCCCAACCCATCATCAGGCTCCAGCCCTATCCCACCGGCCCCAAACTCCGTTTCCAAACCTACACAACGCTGCTCCGAAAACCCGTACAACCCACTTTCCTCCTCCCAAATCTCCCTTCCCTCTCCCAATGCCCTGCCTCCCGTTATTATATATATTTACTCTTTCCTAACCTCAAACCCTATTTTTTAAATTTTACCCCTCAAGTGTGGATTAAATTTTCAGACGCTGTCACCGTACTGGGGATTTAATTTTTGGAAAAGCGTTCTTCAGAAATGATTGCTGTAACGTTTTAAATTTGCTATATCTCAGGCTATATAGGAGCTAAAAAGATGAGGTTTGCACCATTGTTTAGATTGTTTATTTCTCTTTCTAACCGTCCGTGCAAAACAAAAAATATGGGAGTAGAGTCCACTTTACGGCCTAAAACATCACCCTCTCCCCCAAAATTTTTAAAGCCCGCTAGCAAAATATTTTCAGCGGTAACCCCACTTTGGTCAGCGGCAAAGTTCTAAAGGGATGTCAGAGGAACAAAATAAACCAAAAATTTTGAAAATCGGTTGACATTTGGCAAAGATCTATCAGTTCTAACCCGATAACCCCGATGTTTGAACATAAGTATTATCGGTGAATTTCGTGAAAGTTTTGAATTCTGAGAAAGTTTCAATTTTTTTTGAATTTGCTATATCTCGGCTATATAAGAGCTAAGAAGATGAGATTTGCACCATTGTTTAGCTTTTTATTCCTCTTTCTAACCGTCCGTGCAAAACAAAAAGTCCAGCGTTCACGAGCTTTCCGACAATCAAGGAGAATGAGGAGCAGGCTGTTGCTCGGCGTGCAGCAGCAGCACAGCAAACAAGAGAATCCACTGCATGTCGTTCGACACTGCCAAATCATTACACTTACGTTGACTATCAAGTTTCAGAAAATTCATGCGAATGAGCATTAACTCGGTTGAAGGAGAAGGCGGCGAGTTAGGGAAATTAATTGCGCAAAATCCTTGCATTTGCGCAAAATCGGTGGTAAAACAGCCAATCTCCCCGTCATAAGATGCTATTGCATTTGCGCAAAATCGGGTGGTAAAACAGCCAATCTCCCCGTCATAAGATGCTATTGCATTTGCACAAAATCGGGTGGTAAAACAGCCAATCTACCCCGTCATTTTTGACGGGTAAACACCTAGTAAATAAATAAATACCAATGTGCGTCTTTATTCGTGTGCAGAAGCATTTGCGTAGGCCTGTATTTAATAATAACATTTTCGATTAGGCCATTACTGAAACGAACATGGATCAAATTTTGAAATTGCACCTAATCTTTGGAATAATTGTTCGTTAAGCTGCATTCCTAGCACGCCTGTTTTCTGCTTTTTGTGGCTTCGAGCAAGGGATTTTGACCGCCGAGATTGCATTATCATCAATAGAGTTTTTTTTCTATCCCCATCAAATAATATAATCTATTATTGTGCTTTCCCATTTCATATCGGGTTTCTTCATGTCATGTCATGTCATGAACGTCGCTATGCGAAGGTTTGCCGCAACGTTGAACAATAATTCTCCACTGCTCCCTTTTTTCTTGCTGCTTCCATTAGTGGAGCTCCTTGACAAGTGGCAAGGGAGTGGGAGAGGTAGTACCCCCTCTGGTTTCTTTCTAAATCAAATTTCCATGAACTTGTTCTGGGAATCAGTCTTATTGGGAAACCATCTGATAGTATTGGATCAATGGGGTCGAATTAATTATACTCAGAAGCAACTGGAGTTAAAATTTCGCTCCAAAGTCTTGGGGGCGGGGGGTTGCATGCCGAAATATTCAGTTTTGATGTTTAGACAGAACTTTGAACATTACATTGAGCGCAAACAGGAATATCACAATCAAGCACCATTAAATTAATCGTTGTGTTGTGTCACATTTGATTTACTCAACCATGAAATCGTGTTCTTACAGTGTAAGTTAGAGATACACGTTGTTCTTAAATTACACACCAAGACAACTGTGCAGTGGCGTAACTAGGGGGGACGGGGGTACTTTGTTGACAGCCCCCCGGGCCCCGGGCGGGGGGGGGGCAAAGAGGGGTCTAAGCTAGGGTTAGGTTAGGGTTAACCCTAACTTAAACTTAACCCTAACCCCAGAAATGATGTGGCGAGGACCTTTTTTTTGCTCGTCAGGGTTAAAAAGGTGGAGACGATAACTTTTTTGCTCGTCAACTCGAAACTCTGGGGGCCCCCATGTCAAAGATGCCCCCCGGGTCCCCAAAAGTCACGCTACGCCACTGCAACTGTGTGGCGCTTGCAATGCCAAACGAAGCCTTTGGTAACATTTAATTGGCACATAAATTCTATTTAAATCATATTTCATATCACTTCAAAATGGTTCTATCTTCTTCAGGACCTACTGGACAAGATGGATCCTCTGGACCAGCTGGCGCACCTGGTTTCAGTGGACCTCCAGGAGGAAAGGGTCCTGCAGGACCAACGGGCCCACTTGGGCCATCCGGAGCTCCAGGTGGCTCCGGACCTCCTGGTCAGTCTGGACCACCCGGTCCTTTGGGTCCATTTGGACCTCAAGGTCCGATTGGGCCCTCTGGCTCAGCTGGACCCCCTGGTAGTGCTGGGCCAAGCGGGCCGATTGGACCTTCAGGGCCTCAAGGAGATAAAGGATTTCCAGGACCATTGGGTGGACCTGGGGGCCTTGGGCCTCCAGGGCCTTTAGGCCCCAGTGGTCAACCTGGACCTTCTGGTCCATTGGGACCTCCTGGCTTTCCAGGTGGTCCAGGACCAAGCGGACCGACAGGACCACCTGGTCAAGTGGCTGGTTCCCCAGGATCGCCAGGTAAATAAAGCTTGCTCATATAATAATCTGATGATCTTTCTATCCAGATTCACAGGCTTGCTTAGTGCAAATACAGGCTTGGAGAAATGTAACGTATATTTATGCATTATCTGATTAATTATCACATTCTTCCATAATACAGTTCCATTGTCAATCGTTTGAGATCTGCTGAGACTATATATATATATATATATATATATATATATATATATATATATATATATATATATATATATATATATTATGATGAAACTTCGCTTAGCAGTGGTTCTTAATCAGGGGTGCTCGTACCCCTTGGGGTACTTGAAGGACTTGAAGGACATTTTGGGGGTACGCAGAATGATCCATGAAGTCTGCATAAATAAAGTCTGCATACATAAAGTCTGCATATATATATATATATATATCTATATATATATATATATATATATATATATATATATATAAAGTCTGCATAAATACTGTAGAGATTTCTGCACTAAATTAGAAATTCTAAAGAAAACCCCACTTTCTAGCATGCTCACATCGGTGATAGATGTCTGTTGAATTTTTCATTTTTTTTTCAATTCACTGCGGATCTTAATTTTTTGTCATGGGATACGCCATACGGGTAGGAGTAGGGGTACTAAGCTCTCTTATACTTGTTTCAAATGTACGTAATTCCGAAAAGGTTAAGAATCACTGGCTTATGGAATAAATAAAATATAATAAATATATATATATATATATATATATATATATATATATATATATATATATATATGCCCCATACATAAGTTTGTCACTTTGTATGCATGCCTGCAATGTAGCGACATACATGCATTTGTTGTTACGTTGACAGGTCCAGTAGGTCCTCTGGGACCGCCTGGAGATAAAGGATTTCAAGGTCAACAAGGCAGTACAGGACAGGCTGGTCCTCCTGGATCACCAGGTCCCGCTGGACCTCTTGGATCTCTTGGACCACAAGGACCTCCTGGCTTTCAAGGACCCCCCGGTTTTACTGGGTTTGCCGGTCCTATCGGGCCTGCTGGTGATAGAGGTGGACCGGGAGGAATTGGACCACCGGGACCATCAGGTCCGCAAGGCGATAAAGGAGACCCAGGTCCACTGGGCAGACCGGGTGGAGCCGGACCTGCTGGTCCTCTAGGGCAGCCGGGACCATCTGGACCGGCTGGACCTTCAGGTCCACAGGGCATTCCTGGCGCCCAAGGTAAACCGCACTTTGAATCATGCCTAACTCAGACTGCTTAGGCAGTTTGTTATGCTTGTATGCCTGCAGTTTTGGTAATGCCTGATTATTTTTGAAATTGACGAGGTCTTAAATGAATCTGTACGAACTTGTTTTAGGAGTGAAAGACCGGTTAGGCCTAAATCAATCAATCTGTCAAACAATCGTGAGACTTCTTTAGCGCCACTATAATAGTGCAACTGAATCAGTCGCTTCAGGCCTTCAGCATGAAAATCATGATCAGAAAGCTTGTCCGTGGTTGTTCCTGTTAAATATTCGCCATTAATTACATATTTAAGCCTATATGGTAGCTAACCAAATTTCTGAACATAACGCACCTTATCATACAAGATATGATTGCAGCTGTACATACGCAAAACATCAATAGAAATGCTAAGAATTTTGGAGTAAAAAGAATGTAAAGTAAAGTAAAAGTAAAGATTTCACCCGTAGGCTCAATGCCCGTAGGGTCCGGTGCTGATCCCCGTGTTTTGTAGCCAACAGCCCATAGGTGGCTAAGCCATACATCGGCGGACGGTGGCCAGTCTCTTCCGCCGAACCTATGGTTACTTTCGCAATGTTGCCATTGCTACTCATTTGATGTTACTACCGCCATCTAGCGAATAAGGCTGAGTCGACCTTAGGGGCTCCTACGGGATTGAACCCGTGTCGTCGGCGTGCCTGCCCAGTGATATTACCACTCATCTATCTTCCCGCCCCAAAGAATGTACCGTGCCAAATTTACGCCATGTAAACGAATAACTATGACGTGATTTGTTTTGTGACATAAAGTTGCTACAGATAAAACCTGTTGCGAACAACCTGAACATGTAGTTGTGTTGGAGGTGAGGGAGGGGGTTCTTTCAGTTACAATTTTACACAGATTTATCAAGATTGGTCAAACTTTGACAAAGTTGGAGCCAAAATAAAAAGGGCGCGGGATTTATTGGAACACGGTGCATAAGCCCTACGCTGTAGACGCGCATTTTAATTAACTGCGTTTTAGTATTATTGTTTCGATGAAAAATGTATCGAATTATGCAAGTCATTAATATTTAGTTGTTACTTTTTAAAACGACATTTAGGTCCCACTGGGCCTTCTGGTTCGCCTGGACAGGCTGGTCCACTTGGTGGACCAGGTCCACAAGGACCTTCTGGTAACCAAGGACCCCAAGGACCACCAGGTCCTACTGGGCCTTCAGGAAATTCTGGACCAGCTGGATCGCCAGGGTCGGCGGGTCTTCCTGGATCACCGGGACCACTTGGTCCTGCAGGACCTCAAGGAGATAAAGGACCTCAGGGACCTACTGGCCAATCAGGTGCTTCCGGACAGCCTGGACCACAGGGTCAATCCGGATCGCTTGGACCACAAGGACCAGCTGGGGCAACGGGTCAACCAGGAGCGGCTGGTACACCTGGAAATATAGGGTCTCCGGGTAAGTCTAGACAGAGACTTCAGAATCGAGGAATGTTCTTTGTTAATAACGATTGAATAGTTGTGGTAATCGCTTTAGAATGCGTCACTTTGATTCAGTCGAAATAACTCTAGGGCCTAATACGCGATAAGCAAATTTTTTAGGTTATATTAAAGTCGCTTGTCTCTTTAGAAGAGAAAAATTACTCGAGTAATGCTTTCATGTCAAAATTTTCTTCCCTTGCTGTCCTAAAAATGAAAGAAATATTCTTAATTGTTAATTTGAATTTCCGACAGAAAACACTTTTCTTGTTATTTGTCATCCGTCTTGAAGACATCTCAGAGAAGAGAATTTTAGCTTCCGATTTAGTAAAACATACGCTATACAGATATTTCAAGAAATCAAGAAATCCCAACACCGTCGGAACGGTGACGTCGCCTATATAAAGATAACCGTTTCTAAAGCCATTATAACAGCACAAGAATTTCACTCATTAGGTCTACCATAAAAATATCAAATGAATATGAAAGTAAAAGCCTACAGTAGCACAAAAATTCAAACCGGCTTCGTAGCCAGCCTAAAGAAGTCTGCTGGTTAAAGTGTCCAGTCCAGTCTCCGTCGACAGAAAATCCGGTCCCTGGGCAGAGCGCAGTCGCGGACTCCTAAGCAATTTCAAAATTGAAACCTCTTTTAGGCGCGTGGAAAAGTTTAGTGAAAATTTTATAGTGTTTTTCAACTTTCCTATTCAAATCATGTGATGGCCTTTTACATCGGCTGATATGTACTATATTCAGTTATTCACTCACGTTTACAAGCAATCAAAGACCGCCAATACCTTGCTTTGCAGCCGCGGTCTGACAATTAGAAAATAAGTTTATGGCGGGCCCCTCGGGTCCCTTGCAAATCGCCGAGCCCCTGGGTACTAGCCCCCCGTTCCCTCTCGGCAGGCCTGAAAGTGTTCAATAGATGTATAGTATAGGCTGTACCAGCTGTAGAACTCGAGACTCGAGCATCTTACAATCTTAATTGTTTGTTCGGGTTCTAAACAGGACCGGCAGGACCTATCGGACCATCGGGAAATAGCGGTCCTCCAGGACCGTTAGGCGCTCCTGGACAGCCCGGAGACGTCGGACCAACAGGACCAGCGGGAAACAAGGGCGATTCCGGATCAAAAGGTCCGACTGGATTCCCCGGAACACCTGGTTTCCCCGGTCCAGTAGGTGCAAGCGGAGCTCCTGGTGACATCGGACCAGCAGGGAACGCAGGACAAGCAGGTAGGCCTAAGGCCGTTCGAATAATTGGACAATTTTTGTAGTCGGACTTCACATGGAACCGATGGGTTCTCATAAAACGGGATGTCAGTAAAACTATTGCTATTGCTCTAGAGAACGGTAGTGCTGTCAGAGAACAGAATTATTATTATCTCGATAATTTCTATAGCGCTATAACGTAGCTTAATGCCAAAAGCAAGAGCACTTTACATAAATGGAAATGAGATGTTAAATAAATATGTCTTCAGCGCAACTGAGAACGTTCAAAGGAGGGAAGCCATAGAGAAGCTATAGAGCATTAAAGAAATATCACTGGTTTGATTATAATTTCAGTTAAAGTTACGTTATGCGGCATAATGCGGCATTTTACAGTGATTTTCGCACAGGCTTACTAGCTTAGCGTCCTAAACCAGCGGTTCTCAATCCGTGGTCCGCGGACCAAAAGTGGTCCACGAGAGGGCGTCTAGTGGTCCGCGGCATATTGTGAAAAAAACAAAAAAATTACGGATAACGTTATTTTTGCTTGTCAGCCTTTTTCGATAGGCGATAACGTTTTTTTGCTTGTCGAGCTTTTTCGGCAGACACTGGTTTCATATTTCTCAGGTGGTCCGCGAAAAATGTTTGACACTCAAAACAAGAGTCAAAAGTGGTCCGCGAGACAAAGGGGTCTGAGAACCACTGTCCTAAATCACTTTAAATCATTATTATTATTATTATTATTATTATTATTATTATTATTATTATTATTAGTAGTAGTAGTAGTAGTAGTAGTAGTAGTAGTAGTAGTAGTAGTAGTAGTAGTAGTAGTAGTAGTAGTAGTAGTGTGGGAATATAAGCCTACTTCGTTCTGAATCCAAAAATCATAAGCGCGACCACTAGAAGCTCGTTGACAAATCTTTTAAAACAATTATTCTGATTGACATAGTAAACATTAAAAGCTTCATGCTATCGTGAAAATCTTACTTAAAATAATAACAGACGTCTATACGTTTGCTAAAATGTGATATCAACGCCGCCTCTGCCATCATCACTACCACCGATTCATTATCGCCACTATACAAAAACTACACGAACCACCATCATCGCCTTCTGATTGTAGAATTATTGTAAATATTTTAATACTAAACGCATGGATGCTTGTACATTATTACACTGTGCTGCACACTTTTCGATGTTTGAAGAACTTTATGTTTGCACGTATGCTGATTCCGAAAATGACAACAGGTTTTGCATATCACGTACAGTTTTTTTTCAAAAATAGCAAATTATGACCATAAATGGCCTTTTAACGGATGTGTGTTGCTTTTAGGCCTAGACTTATAATTTCTGGCGCTTAAATTGCTGGAGTAAGCGCTGTGGCGTCAGATGAATTGTAACTCTTAACGCGCATTCATTTGTCCAGTGATGGTCTTGTGGTAAATGCAACTAGATTTTAAAAAAAATATGAATGGCTTCGAGAGGTTGTAAAAATAGTGTTGACAGTTTCGGGTTTAGGTCGGTATGTGATACTTACGTAGTTTTAAAAAAACAGCGACAGAGCATTACCTGCTTCGTCAAGCAGTTATATAGGCCTATAATTATGAAGCGTATTTTGGAATTAAACTTGGAGAACAGGACAAATCGAGGGCTCCGCATAAAGTCCGTCGTATACTTGTGTCGAATCGTTAAGAATTTGGAGCAAAGGGGAAAAGGCGGCTTTGCCATTTGCCATTTCTATGGTGGGGCGTGAGCCTAAAGAACACAGCTGTGAAAAAGTGAAATAAGCAGCATTTGTTGGCCCACAAATTCTAAAGTTACATTTCGACAATCATTTTGAGAAGAAACAAAGACGTCTATTAATTATAGCTTTTTCTTTGTTACAAGCATAAATTGCTTGGTCTGTATGGAATCTGGATACTTTAGTTTTAGCCTAATTTCAATAAAAGTTGAAAGTTCAATATGATTTTGCCAAAACACCTAACTTGCTACAGAAAACGGTTGTTATACTGTAGTTGAATTAGCACATAAAATGCTATAAAATCACATAAACATTTAAAAACATCGGACAAAAAAATAGAAATTTGCAGCACAGTGTTATGCTTATGTTATGTTATGTTATACTTCTCTACTCAATCGTCCGACTGGTGTGAGTGAGATTTCAAGATTTTGTTTTATCATTAATGCATAGTCTTACCGCCATTTCTTCGTCGCGTACTTTCATCAGCATCGCTGTTATGCTGGGGCGTCGATTGATGATAATTCAATATTGGAATATGAAATAAAAATTAAATTTTCAAAATGTTCTTGAAATTTTTTTCGTAGGTCGACCAGGTCCTGCAGGACCTTCTGGTCCTTCCGGAGATCCAGGCCCGACTGGAAATAACGGACTTCCAGGTCCAGCCGGTCCACAGGGAGATCGAGGATCACTAGGCCCTGCAGGCAATCCTGGTCCACAGGGTGCACAAGGGCCGCAGGGAGCAACTGGTGGAAGTGGCCCATCTGGTCCGTCAGGTCAACCGGGACCTGTTGGTCCAAGTGGACCTCCAGGCCCATTAGGCCCAGCTGGATTCTCAGGGCCAGCAGGACCAAAGGGAGATCCCGGATCTCAAGGCCTAGTGGCCCAACTGGACCGTTAGGACCTTCTGGACCGGCTGGAGGTATTGGTCAACCAGGAAATCAAGGATCTCCTGGTCCTCGTGGACCTACCGGTCCTACAGGACAAATCGGACCAGCAGGTCCAGCTGGCGATTTAGGACCTCTTGGACCACCAGGTCCTTCTGGACCGTCTGGAAATGCAGGCGCAACGGGTGATCCGGGAGACAAAGGCCCAGCCGGGCCAGCCGGACCGAAAGGTCCTGCTGGACCATCGGCTGCGGGTCAGAAGGGAACCGACGGACCTCCTGGACCTCCTGGACCTTCCGGGCCACCTGGACCATCGGGACCAAACGGTCAACCAGGTTCATCTGGGACACCGGGCACAGTTGGTTTAACCGGTGCTCCAGGTATATAAACGCATTATTCCTGAGATTGTTCGTAGCGATTAATTAACGTTTGAAAGCGATTTTCACAGTAGCAGCTAAACAACATGTCATGGAGAAGTTAAATGCCTGAAAGCCGAGATTTTAATTAAGGTTCTCGATATATCTCATATTTCTCCGATTCCAACTTTGTGAGAGTAAAACCTCTCATTTCTTGTCTTTTTTCTCTTCCTATTTCCATTCGTCACTTATCCTCATATCTCTCTCTCTCTCTCTCTCTCTCTCTCTCTCTCTCTCTCTCTCTCGCTCCATTCTGAATTGTTTTCTTTTCTTTCCTCACGATTTTACATTCCTTTTTCCATTGTTGCTCTTCCACCGTTGTTCTATCCATTTGCAAGTTAACCCCTTAACCGTGTATTTAACTGTAACTCAATGTAAAATGGACGGATATATCCGGAATCCCCAGTTAAGGGGTTAATATATAATATTATATTATATAATAACAAGGTTTAAAGTGGTTCAGTAGGGACTGCCATGTGTGAGAACCACTGTTGTTGAGTTTGCATCGTGATTCTTCACTGTAGCGCCATTCTTTCCTTTGCTTTTCGTTCTGCCATTTATCTCCTGAAGCGAAGGTGAGGAGGTTGAAAAGCATGCACTATTTTCGGCGTATTATTGTCTCTAGAGTATGTCACGTCATTACAAATCGACACGTAAATTAGTTGAATAAATTAGTTCAAAATTATTTCAAGAATTCAGCGCTTAACTAATTTTTGATACGATCCCACCCATCCAGGAGGACCCGTAAGGGTCGGCACCTATTATTAGATCTTTTTTTGATAATAATTTTTGATGGGATGAACTCAGAACTCACGGGTGGTTGATATATATATATAAGATATATATATATATATATATATATATATATTGCTAACATCATATATATATATAGGAGCATCAGGCTATATATATATATATATATAATTGTTAGCCAAAATACAGTCGAGACTCGAATTGACTCAAATGCAGCCTACAAATAATTGCTAACATCACTGCTATTTCCTTCACAGGAGCATCAGGCGGTCCTGGACCTGCCGGACCATCAGGAGCTCCCGGTTTTCCGGGTCAAGTCGGGCAGCCAGGACCAAGCGGACCGTCAGGTCCAGCGGGACCATCCGGCTCGAGCGGCTCAACAGGCTCACCGGGGCAACCTGGTCAACAAGGTCCTCCAGGTCCTGCAGGTCCCCTTGGTCCTTCTGGAGACAAGGGACCGCAGGGTCCAACTGGTTCGGCTGGTCCTGCTGGAAATCCTGGAGATAAAGGACCCGCTGGACCCGCAGGGCCTTCCGGAGACGCCGGAACGCAAGGATCTCCCGGTCCACCCGGTCCAATTGGACAAAGCGGACCAGCTGGATCCCCAGGTCCAGCCGGCACAGTGGGTTAGTAAAATGAATCTGTAACCCGAATTATTTGTCATCTTTTCTGCCGTGTCAAATGCATCGTGATTACTGGACAGGTTGTAAATTTAGCCAATGACGAAAGCAATTTGGCATTTAACAACTGATTGTAATATTTTGAAAACTCTATTTTAGGAAGCTCAGGGCCGCTTGGGCAGCCAGGTCCTCCTGGACCTCTTGGGGCCCCTGGACCGTCCGGAACACCAGGTGACTTAGGTCCTCAAGGACCCCAAGGCCCAGCTGGAGATCGTGGACCAACTGGACCCCAAGGAATTCAAGGTTCTCCGGGACCTAGCGGCCCAAATGGAGATATTGGCCCAGCAGGTCCAGCAGGAGATCGCGGATCACCAGGAACTGCTGGTCTGTTGATAAGAACATACGATTTTTGCAGTTCACACTATAAACTGTAGCAAGGTTCAGATTATGTGCTGCCCAGACGTATCCGTAGGCCTAGGCAGTGGCGTAGCCAGCTTATGCAAAGTGGGGTTATTAACTGGAGGCACTGTGCAACGGAACACTGAAGCCGCGGTCTACCCCCCCTCCCCACTACCACTCCTTCAACCAAAAGTCAACGGATTTACATAAATTGTGTTGGTCATATTTTTTTAATGGGGTTGTTTGAACAACCCCAAACAACCCCGTGGCTACGCTACTGGCCCTAGGGTAATAGCAAAGATACATCATACTTGTTTCACTCATAAATCGATCGGTTACAGGCCTAGCGCTTGTGCTAATTAATAATATAATGATTTTTTCTTTATGGAGGTCTTATAATAATGTGTACAGTTTATAGGCCTCTATTTAGATAGTGACACACACCTAGTCAGAACAAACGGTCATGTCCTAGTCACTCCTAGTGGTCCTATGCTGTGGCTCTGACATAATTGTATTAATTTTATAGCCAAAACACCCATGTCCACAGCCGTAAGGGCATGACCTGTAAAAAAATACTCATGTCAGGACATGAGGACGCGTGTCGCGTCGGCGCCCATGTCTCTAAATGTTATATGAATTGATAATTGATTGCCTATTCCTTGTGCTTAATCAGGTTCATTAACAGAAGATAACGCTTCAAATAGATACGCTATTTTAATATTTAAAACTATAGGCCTATTGTCACAAACATAACATAAAAAAGTAATGTAAAATATAAATGAAAATACTGTACTTAGCATGAAACGTCCGCATATTTTCTTTATTGCGTGTGGTACAGGGTGGCACAAAAAACCGGACTAGTCACATTTAGGTTTGCATTTAATATAGGCCCCTACTCCGGTTTTTTGCGCCACCCTATATATTTAAGCATGAATTTCTAAAGAAAATGTTGATGTGTTTTGTGCATGCAAATTGCTTTCAGTAAAACAACTGACCAATTGTGTATTGTTCTAGGTCCCGCTGGAGGCATAGGACCGCCCGGCCCATCAGGAGCCGCGGGACCTCTCGGTTCTCCAGGGGACATTGGTCCTCCTGGAAATCCTGGAACGCCCGGCTCGCCTGGAAATGCTGGAGCCCCGGGACCTCAAGTAAACGGTGCAACCGGAGCCCCTGGACCTGCAGGCCCACCGGGATTAAGTGGACAGCCTGGTTCTCCAGGACCTCTTGGTCCACTGGGACCACCTGGACCTTCAGGATCAGCTGGATCACTTGGCCCACCTGGACAGCCCGGATCGATTGGTCCTCCAGGACCTTCTGGACCGTCTGGCAATGCTGGCGGTCCTGGCCAACCTGGACAGCCTGGTAAGATAAACATGGTTTTCTGCAGTGTTTTGTTCAGACTTCAGGCCTTTGGGGGAATTTTACTAGTAGAGAACATGATGCTGCGGTATGACAAACGAAGTGATTAAAAGATGCTTTGAGCGAAAATATCTTAATTGCAGCCACTTGCCAGGTTTTAAAATTAATATCACCTACGCGTATTTTGTGTTTTGTGTGTCTATTTGAATTCGACATTACCGTACGCGATTTTTGAAGTTCAGAGTAACGGACGTCTTTTCAATAGAGTAAATTTGTTTGGTTATATATATATATATATATATATATATATATATATATATATATATATATATATATATATATATATATATGAGTATCCAAAACACTCTCTATGGTCACTGATCTATGCCCACCACGGCAAGCAAGAAATCTGCTTCTACCATCCATTGGCGTCTATTAATAGACGTCAATGGCTTCTGCCCACCAGTGGGCGGAGCAACCGGACTTTGTTTTGTAAACACTGAATATATATATATATATATATATATATATATATATATATATATATATATATATATATATATATATATATATATAGATCGTGTCTGACTGTCTACAGCAATGCCTGCTTGTCGTGTTAGGTCCTCTTGGTCCTGCGGGACAGTCTGGACCCCCCGGAGATCGAGGCAGTCCAGGAACAGCTGGTTTGCCCGGAGATAGAGGACCAAGTGGACCGGCGGGGCCAAAGGGAGATTTGGGACCGACTGGACCAGCTGGAGGTGTTGGTCAGATTGGACCTGCCGGTCCCTTGGGACCACTGGGTGATCCAGGGCTACAAGGTGCAACAGGATCTCCTGGACAACAGGGTAACATTTTCTTTAACTGACATTTTCATTGCAACACAAAGCGGCCTGCGTTCACATTGGTAGCAGTAGCACTACCAGTTTACCTATTTAAATGTAAAGTTTGCCCTATGCAAACTATGCAGAGTACAAGACTAGTAAGACTTATGTAAAATTGCTAGATCGATTTTACTTATTACTGCTGATTACGGCTTTTTTATAATACACATAAGTTTACTGTACAGTAGATATGCATGCATAATTGTGTGTGTGTGTGTGTGTGTGTATATATATATATATATATATATATATATATATATATATATATATATATATGCATATATATGCATGTGAGTAATTTGAATGCAGGATTGCAAGGTCCAGCTGGACCTCAGGGTCCATCAGGCGACCGGGGAGATTCTGGACCTCCGGGTGACTTAGGTCTTCCTGGAGATAAGGGGCCAACCGGACCAGCGGGACAGCCAGGAACGCCTGGAACAGCTGGTTCAAGTGGCTTTCCCGGCACACAAGGTGAGTACACTGTACATAATTACTTTTACTTTACCAAGGAGATGTTTATTAAATGAATTGCCATGCTTCCCTGATAACGTGTAGATCTTACAAGCGAAGTAACAGTTACTGAGGCGTAAATAAAAGATTCGTAACAATGAAGACAACTCATGGTAACTCTTGTTGTAACATATTCTCACGTATTTTGTGAAAACTGCCTTACAATGTTTGTTTTCTGACAACAGGAGCACCAGGAGCCACAGGAGCCACTGGGCCTAAGGGTCCTACTGGACAATCAGGTACTCCAGGCAGTGATGGAAATGCTGGCATTCAAGGGCCTCCAGGACCAGCTGGACCTCAGGGAACGCGTGGTAGTCCAGGTCTCAGTGGTCCTCAAGGAGATAAAGGAAGTCCTGGTCAAGCAGGAAGTCAAGGTCTGCAAATGGTCATTTTGTTAATATTTAGACAATGACAATTAAAGTAATGAAATGGTCAATTATTTAGCATGAATGCTGACTGAGACAAGGCATCAGAATTTTGTTGTCCATGGTTAGAACCATGATATTACAGACGGAATTACCTGAAGGAAAATGTTCTTTAGCATTGTCTAAAATGAAACTTAACTGATATATATATATATATATATATATTTATTTATATTTGTTTATATATATATAAGTAATATAATATAAAGTAATATAATACTAATAATACTATAATAATAATATAATAATATAATAATAATAATAATAATAATAATAATAATATAAGTAATATAATAAGTAATACTCAATATATAAGATATAACTGAAAGAGCTTAACTTAGTCATACCGTGTCACAGTGCCATAAGCCAGAACGTGTCCTGTGTTGCGGACCGTTGCAAGCATGTATCAACGTCAGGCGTTTGGAAGCAATCACACACCACATAATAAAACATTGACAGAACAGATCATCTGTGCTTCACTTGCAAAATGCACAAAATAAGCAGATTAGCCGTTATTATACTGTGCATTACCCGTTACTTGACAGATGGTCAAAACTATGGTGAGAAATAGGCAATTCTAGGCTAATCGGTAATTATGCGCCGAAGGCGAATAATTCCTTTAGGCTACATCTCTAAGAGGTTAGGCTGCATGATTCAGTGCAAGTGGTTCATTGACTTGAAGTTCAGAATTCTATACTTAGGCCTACATAATACAGTAAACATAAATAAACATTCTTTACAGGATGCCTGACTTTTATGTTTAATAATAGGCCTATATTATTGTTTGTCTTCACCTGCACTAGGCCCATTGTTGTACAATTCTGGAACATATGCTGTAGGCCTAGTAGACCTAATTAAAAATAATGCGCACAGTATTTTGCAAGAGTTGACACTAACCTTCCAGTTACCAATGTTTAGGTCAACTTGGTTCACCGGGACCAGCAGGACCAGCTGGTGATCGTGGAAGTTCAGGACCTGTTGGACCATCGGGAGATCGCGGTCCTACCGGGCCATCCGGTCAGCCAGGAGACAGAGGCCCAACAGGACCTGCTGGAAGTATTGGGTCAGTCGGCCCGCTTGGGCCAGCGGGGCCTACTGGACCATCAGGTCTTCAAGGAGCATCCGGATCTCCTGGTTCGCCAGGTGATCAAGGTCTTCCAGGACCTGTAGGTCCTCAAGGTGATAGAGGACCATCTGGACCTTCTGGAGAACTTGGATCCCCAGGACAAAACGGCTCACCAGGATCTCAAGGACCTCAAGGATCCAAAGGCCAACCTGGTCCTTCAGGGGCTCCTGGTTTAGCCGGAGCTCCCGGACCTTTGGGACCTGCTGGACTTAAAGGTGATCCTGGACTCCAAGGAGACCCTGGAAGACAAGGACCTGCAGGATCTATTGGACCTGCAGGAGACAGAGGACCCTCAGGACCAGCTGGTACCCAAGGACAGCCGGGTCCAGCAGGCTTGGCTGGTCAATCTGGTGCAACTGGATTTCCAGGTAGGCCCAACTATTGCTGCACATAAAACTCTGATGGGCGAAAGGTTGTCTGTTGAAATAGTTAATGATACTTTGCCTACTCATCTTAGTATAAAGTAAAAGTAAAGTAAAGTTTTCCCATGCCCGAATTCGAGCTTTGGGGCCGGTGCTGATCTTCGGTCTCTTAGGCATATAGCGACGCAGGTGGCATATACCATTAACCTAGAGTAGGTTGCCAACCAACGTAACGCCTAGGCCCGCACTTTATTTCGCAGCTAACGCTGCTTCTCAATTTGATGTTATAACCGCCCTCTAGCGAGTAAGGCTGAGTCTTGACCTTTAATAGGGGCTCTTGCGGGAGTTGAACCCGCGACCTCCTGTTCCATCGTCCAACGTTGTTACCACTCTGCTATCTTCCCACCTTCTCTTAATATATCTGTAGCAAAACTTGATAGAAACATGCTATCGATGATATATAGGCTAGTTTGGTGGCTCATTCGGTAGAGCGTTGACCCAGTCTTAGATGAGCCGTCAATCTGGATTTGATCTCTGGGTACTCGCATAGGAATAAGGAGCTACTTTGGTTCTTCTTTTGAAAGCGCTATAGAAGTTAACGAGATTTTACTTACTCATTTATTTACTCGCATGTCCATTGGCACCGAGTGGACTTTTACATTAGTTCAGTTGCCTAGTCATTGAGGGTGATGGCTGGTTCATTGTTTAAATTGAAGAATCAGATTTTTAAACTGTAATTGCGGAGAAGAAAAAAAGATTAAAAACCATCTTTTTGACCTGGCCTATCCACCATAGACTGTCACCTGTTTTCCTGGCCGGATACCTTGGATTTGTCCTGGATCTTTAATTATTTGTCCTTGATCTTTAATGATGCTGGATTTGGTGCGTCTTACAGACTCGATGCTCCTGTGCATTATAAAGTGGCGCTATAGAAGTTTAAGATTAGATTAAATTAGAAGTTATAAATGCAATAATCATGTTTACGGATTTTTTGATAATTCTGTTATATATGTTAAAAAAATTATTGTAATTTCAACAGATCATTTTAAAACTTAGTCAAGTAAAGGTCTACTATAGTAACTATAGGCCTACATATAAGTTGGTGAATCCTTTCTAATGATTAGAAGTGATTGGAAACACTATACCCAAACATCAGATGCCCCTTATATTGTTCGTTATCTGATATTGTCTACAGGAGCCGTAGGTCCGTCAGGTCCAGCCGGACCTCAGGGATCCGTTGGAGCCTCTGGACCAATTGGAGACAAAGGTCCAGCGGGAACTGCAGGAACTCCTGGTAACATTATTTTAACTAGCTTTAATTTCTATGACGACGACAACAACAAGAACATCAGTAAACTGGGTTTAGAGTGATTCAGTGGGATCTATTTTGTGTGGGAACCACAGAAGACGATAAACTTATGTCTTTGCCTATTTGGCATGAATACTTTTGTCGTAATGCTGTTACAGTAGATCAAAAACGAGATTTGGGCAAATGGCAGAATTAATGCATAAATATTCCACTTGTAGCTTTTGTCTTTATATTAAATTTTAGTGTTATAACTAAATCTTTGCTGATGACGACAATGAATCTAGAGCAACAGCAGTTGTACAGTACAGATCATGTTGCCATCCACTGGCACAATGTTCACTGTGAAAGAAAATTTTACTTTATAACGTGATAGCGACACACGTCGATTAGTGTTGGCTGCTAAATATTTCTGTTCAAACACATTTTGACCTGGAGCTTTATAATAATTATGTAACCTTTGACTATACAGTATTTGACAGAATACTTGACTTCTAAAATTTGAGTGAAAAGTAGAACATTGGCATAATAGCAGTGATAGCTTTAAGATTCATGTGGTTCACCTGTTTACAACTTGCAAGTTAGTTCTTGGAAAAAATTTTCAAATTCTATAATTTTTTTAAAGTTTCAAAATTTTTCACCAACTGAAAATATATGCTGACTATTCCTATTCAATTGGGGGATATCTCTGATTTGAGATTTCATCTTATTTAGTTTCTATCAAATAACCAAAAATAGTGTTCAGCATAGCTCTTGTGTAAAGATGTCTTTTCTAAAGTTGTTTCACCAATTATCAAAATACAGTGTGTAACTGGCATTTCCAAAGAAAATGGCAACTAATGGTCATGAGAGGCTTTACAATATTATTATACTTTTGTGCTACAATTTTGCACATTTTATTCATTATTGAAAATAAATGATCAAAAAAGAATTGTTATGAAATGCATCCACATTGCTGATTGTACTATTATATATTTGCTGTGCCAAAAGTAATACATCAATTAAAAAACAGATTATCTGAGAAATTGCATTTTAGGCATTGCAGAAAAATCAGCTGTGCTTTAAAAATACTTTTGTCTTCTGCTATGATTAATTGACTCCAGAAATAACAAAGAGCTATTTCTACTATAGGTGACAAAGGCACACCTGGTCCAACAGGACCCATTGGTTCTCCAGGTCCATCAGGATCTCCTGGACCATCCGGTGCTTCAGGTGCTCCTGGTGACAAAGGTAGCCCTGGAAGCCCTGGACTATCTGGTCCACAGGGGCAACCTGGACCATCGGGAATTCCTGGTGATAGAGGTCCTCAAGGTCCAGCAGGTCCTACTGGTGATCTTGGACCAGCCGGTCCCCAGGGACCTGCAGGTCTTTCAGGTGATCCTGGTGGAATCGGACCACTTGGTCCACCAGGACCTGATGGTCCGAAAGGACAATCTGGTTCTCCAGGAAATCAAGGAGCTCCGGGTCAGGCAGGATTACCAGGACCATTAGGACTGCCAGGAGATATTGGTCCTTCTGGACCATCCGGCTCATCAGGGAGCATCTGGGGGAATTGGACCAACTGGACCAGCGGGTGATCGGGGTGACGCGGGGCCTGCTGGGACACCAGGCTCTCCAGGTAAGAATGTTTGAATTGTGTTATGAAATATGCTTGTGGTATTAAACATGAAATACTATAAGATATTTATCTACCTAATTTCATTATTCTCTGTCATTCTTATGGAGTAGCAGATTGTTCTTGTAAGAAATAGGTTTTGATCAATTTTGGTTAGTTACAGAATGTTTGAATTCTCACTACCTACTTCTAAGGCAGTTAGAAGGTTGCTGTAGTTTTTAAAACTTTTTATTATTCTTGATTTTTGATGAATGTGATCAGCTATCTCAAATTTCACTTTGTTTACAATAGGCAGACACCTGTTCAAATTCATTTGAACATGAATTCACAAGAAATCACCTTTGTATTACCAGTACACTTTGACTTAAAACTGTGAATATTGCAATTATTGAAATTAAGAAGGCCATTTCTGCCATCCTTCTTTGTCTTGCCTAATCTCTTCCAGAAGGATTTATTCTGCTCTGTAAAGTACTGACCTGTTGCCTATATTTAAGCCCAGAGGACAATTTTCAGTCTTTTGTTTTGGAACAGAAGAGAATTGCTTGAGAAGCTATTTTGAATTCCAATCTCCGACGAGTGTCTTGGCAGTGCAAGGCTGTTGCTCATATTCAGTTTAATGTAGAAATGATTACTTGTTTTTTCAATGGCCCATTCGAACACATGCAACATTCAGGTTGAAAAACTCATCGTTCAGGGTGAAACACTGCTAAGCCTATACGTTCTGCTGGTGTTCTTCTTTATTAAGGGAGTCAAGGTCAGCCTGGACCTCAGGGATCTCCTGGTGATCGTGGGCAACCAGGACCAAGCGGTGCATCTGGCTTCATTGGCGATCCTGGTCCAGCAGGACAAATTGGATCACCAGGACCTGCTGGTGACTTAGGGTCACCTGGGCCTGCTGGTACTCCTGGCCTTGCAGGTGCAACGGGGCCAAAAGGACCAACTGGTCCACTAGGACCAAAAGGCAATTCGGGCACTGCAGGATCATCAGGAACACCTGGTAATTTTTCATGTTTTCTTTTTACATAATAATGTGATATAGCAGAGTGAAACATTTTATTTGTTGGTTGATGAGATGAGAAATAATATATTATATTACTGTATCTCAAAAGACTTTTTAGTATTTAGAAATAAATGTGTAAAATGGTCTGTTAGTAGAATAAGATGGTAATTAAGTATAAATTAAAAGGCATATATGATTAAAACTGCCCTTCTTGCATGTTCGACACACTAGCATTTGAATTTTCTAAATATTTGAGGTTTGATTAAATTTAAAATTTCTTTGAATTCTTTGTCACTTTCTTAACTTCTTTTATCTCAATTGTTGTATTAATATCATGTATAAATTCAATGTTTAAATCAATTTAGGAAGAGCCGGATCACCAGGCAGTTCTGGAGCACCTGGAGCTGCAGGGCAAGCAGGAAATCCAGGTCCTCAAGGACCTCAGGGACCAACAGGACCTGTAGGACAACAGGGTGCTACAGGTGATCCTGGAGCATCTGGTGACCCTGGACCACAGGGGCAGCAAGGAGGTATTGGTCCACAAGGTCCTGCTGGAGCAATTGGACCAGCAGGTGGAACTGGACCAACTGGACAAGTAGGAGTAGCAGGTGAACTTTGTGTTATTTCTGATTTCTTTCGATATCTGGCATTGTTCCGGTAATTCTTTTTACATTGATGTGCTGGAGATGATTAAATTGCCTGCTAGTATTGCATGAATTTCAGTTTTGTTGGCAGGGTTAAGGTACATTTAAATTTTAACAATAAAGAGATTTTGGAGACATATATTATAGTAATTTGAGCAAATCCAGAGAAATTGTGCTAGATTGCATTGAATTTTATTTATTTTTTGATAATTGAGGCAAACTTATAAATTTATTTATTTTTTGATAATTGATATAAATATATAAATATATATATATATATATATATATATATATATATATATATATATATATATATATATTTTGCAAAAAGCAGACAACACAAGACAGTGGCAGACAACACAAGACAAGACAAACACAACTCTTAACTAACAGCTACACATTCTGCTATGAAAGTGTCTCACACAGTTCAGAATAATTTATAATTCATGAATTCATGTGCATGAGTTTTGAAATATGCAATAGGCGTTTATTATAGCATTCTTGATGCTAGCAGTAGTACTAACATTTTGAAATTAACTGAATTCATTATATCTGACTTCGCTACATCTCTGTGATGCTTGCATTTCAGGAGGAACTGGAAATCCGGGTCCAGTAGGACCACCTGGACCGCTAGGCCCAAGTGGTCCATCAGGACCCAAAGGATCACCAGGAGATATTGGAAGCCCAGGATCTCTAGGTCCCGCTGGACCTAAAGGTCCAACTGGAGCAAGTGGTCCCATTGGACAAAGTGGATCTCCTGGAGCCCCTGGGCAAAATGGGGCTACTGGACTTCCAGGACCCTCAGGAGATAGAGGGCCTACAGGACAACCGGGATCTGCTGGTCCTGCAGGTATGTGAGATGTCGACTTTTCCAATTATTTTAGATGCTTAATTGAGTCATTAAGCGCATTGACTCTGTGGATATCTTTTGGACATTCACTGAGCGATTGAAATAATATGAATAGGGATGAGAGTGTTGTATCAATAATTATATAATTATTGAGAAATTAGGTGAATGGGAGTGATTTGTTTGAGATTGCTGACTGCAGCAATTTTTTATTCATTCCAATTTTGTCTAATATTTTAGTCATGTAAAAAACCAATTTTTGAAACTTTCACTCTATTAAAGAATTAGAGGTGATGGGCTGGACGCTTTAGACCAGGGAATTGCAGACTTTGAAACAACTTCTGCTACTCATCTGTAGGCTGATATGCCCTACACACAGTCAGCTCTGTAGAATTACAAATCATAATAATAGGAATTAATATTATAAAAACTGTACTGTAATTGTCATTTTAAATGTTAAAACAACTTTAGTTTGATTTTCTCCATTCTGTTCTTTTCCATGATTGCACCACCATAACTGCTGACCAGCTACTTGAATTTTTTCAGGATCTGCGGGACCACTTGGCCCCCTTGGTCCTGCTGGTGCAAGTGGTACACCAGGGCAATCCGGTGGAACTGGAGCTCCAGGAAATATTGGGCCGTCAGGACCATTGGGTCCATTAGGACCACCAGGTGACAGAGGAAGTCCAGGCACCCCAGGCACTTCAGGCCAACCAGGGAATCAAGGACCACAAGGACCAAAGGGACCATCTGGTTCACCTGGACAACCAGGACCACAAGGGTCACCTGGAGATCGAGGTCAAGCAGGCCAGCCAGGATCCTTAGGACCAGCAGGTAGGTGCAAAATCCAAATGCTGTCACATGATTTTATTATCTAGTTTCTTAGCTAGCATCTCTATATGTCACTGAAACATGACACTGCTTATTGTGAATGAAACACTTATTTCTGCAAATTTATTTGAGGGCTGGAATACCTAAAAAAGACGCCATGCATTTGTAGAAACTCTGCTAAGCTTAGGACTTAGGTGTCAAAAACTACGAACGTTTATTAATTACCAGTATATATAAATGTAGATCTAGACGAAAGAAAGAAAGTAACTATTTGAGACTGGTTTAATTTTTTCTTTATTCACTTAACTTAAATTCTCATTTCTATCATTTGATACTGTCATTGTAGTCCCTTAGAAGTGTATTGTTACACTTTCTCAATTAGTCACGATTATTTATGTCACTGGTTTATATTATTATTATTATTATTATTATTATTATTAACTTATTATTATTATTATTATATTATTATTATTTTATTATTATTATTTATCTGTTATAGAACTTAATTTTGATGCCATGTATTGTAACAAAGTTCTGTTATCAATTATACACTTTCTCAATTAGTCACGATTATTTATGTCACCAAAGTTCTTTTGGTAGACATGAATTATATTATTATTATTATTATTATTATTATTATTATTATTATTATTATTATTATTATTATTTATCTGTTATAGAACTAATTTTGATGCCATGTGGGTTGTAACTTCAAAGTTCTGTTATGTTATGCTCAGGTTCAATTGGTCCTCAGGGTGCCGCAGGTTCAACGGGACAGCCTGGGCCTCCAGGTCCATTAGGACCATCAGGTGATCGAGGACAGCCAGGTGATGCAGGAACACCTGGGACTCCAGGAGAAAAAGGCCTTACAGGGTCTGCTGGTCCTTTAGGACCTACTGGTCCTTCCGGCCCAGCTGGTCAAGCAGGCTCCCCTGGTGACATTGGTGCTCCAGGTGACTCAGGAGCCCAAGGACCACAAGGACCCAAAGGACCTCAAGGTAACAAAGGAACAGCTGGAGCATCTGGGACAATTGGCGCTCCGGGCTTGAGAGGTGATCCGGGTCCAACTGGCCCGGCTGGAAATGCTGGACAGCCTGGTCCAGTTGGTTCTCTAGGACAGCCTGGTCCCGTTGGTGACAAAGGACCAACAGGACCACTTGGCCCAGTTGGTTCTCCAGGTAACTGAACATTTTATGCCACAAAATTCCCATTATTTCCCAGACAATTTTAGTCCAACAGTTTCTATAGATTTTAAAGCTTCAAGTGACATGATGAAATCTCTAAGAAGTCTTTCTTATGTTCCTATGGCAAACAATTTCATGCATGAATTTTATTATGTTAGGACCATTGGGACCACTTGGTCCTGCAGGCCAAGCAGGAGAGAGAGGTCAACCTGGACCCCCAGGTTCAGTTGGACCACTAGGACAGCCGGGTCCTCTTGGCCCTCTGGGCGCTCCTGGCATTCAGGGTGCTTCTGGCCAACCGGGCTCAATTGGACCTAAGGGTCCTACCGGACCTCTTGGACCAATTGGCCCTACTGGTGATGCCGGAACACAGGGCCAACCTGGCACACCTGGATCTCAAGGGGGCACAGGTGCTCCAGGACCTCTTGGTCCCAGTGGACAACAAGGATCTCCTGGACCTCAAGGACCATCTGGTGATCGTGGTCCTTCCGGTGCCAACGGTCAGCCAGGAAGTCCTGGACCACAAGGAGATAAGGGCTTACCAGGTCCAGCAGGGAATGCAGGAACTCCCGGTCAAGACGGAAGTGCGGGTCTTCAAGGTGACAAGGGGCCCACAGGTGATAAAGGTCCTGCAGGAACTCCTGGCAATGCTGGATCACCAGGCCAACAAGGTTTCTGAAAATTCTGACTTTAGCTGTACTATTTATAACATTGTCCGTTTAATGAATTTTCAGTTTAGCTGACTGATTCGGACTCATTAAGAAGGTATTTAAGTATTTGGTTTTTATCCTTAGCCTAGACCTCCTCACTAAGAAAAAAATTCTTTATCCCATTCTTGTCCTTACTCAATTGATCTGTGTTTCTGGCAAAACGTTTTTTGATCATTTGGAAATTATCAAGAGCTTGAAGGTCCTGCATCTGGACTGGACTTTTCTGGTGAGTTTGCCCCATTTAAATTTAGGCAGAAGCTATGACTGGCTATAAAATTGGCAGACTACCAGTCTTCTGGTGCTTTCATTGTGAATCATAGATTAGTTTTCAGACCTTGAACCATTTCACTTCATTCACTTCATTGCTATTCGTGGCTCTCAAAATATAGATCAACATTATTGGACTTGGCCAAAAGTTGTTAGGTTAAAGTTTCAAATTATCATATAGGCCTCCAGCACATTTAAACATAAATTAAGTGACAACAGAGTTGGACAGATATGATGCTCAACATTTAATTTGCTGATCGTAAATGCATATCTAAGTGGAAATGCAGCAATGTCACAAATCCAATTTCTTGCTATTAGAATTCTCAGGCCTGGCATTTAGCATCGATGACCATGTTCATTCATTGGATTGTGTAACACTGAATTCTCATCTATTGATCTGGCATCTATGCCAGAATAGACAACACCCATCGGTTGGCAACAGCTGCCATACAAGTGATGTTGCAGGTTCAGTACCATTAAACAGAAAAGCCATTATTATTACGAACATTTCTATAGCGCAAATAATCGCAAAGCAGCAAATGCGCTCATGTCAGTTGCGAACTGGATCAATCAAACAAGAATGTCTTCAGTTGTTTCAAAAGATAACAGCGTCATGGTTGAGTCAGAGGGACGCAATGTTGCTGGCAGACTGTTCCAAACAACCGAGCAACGGCAAGGTTGCAGTCACCGTAGCCTGTCCGAAGTTCGAGGCACTGCAAGTGTGCTGGTCAAGGCGGAGCGCAGATGCGACCGACCAGGCAACTTAGCCGTCGAGCAGAACATATCAGTTAGATATGACGGAGCAGAGCTGTGTTGGGCCTTGAACAGGATGGTCCCGAGTTTAAAAGTCACGTTGACCGACCGACCGAGCCAGTGGAGCTCCCGTGAGTACTGGTGTGATATGATCGAACTTCCTCTCTGGAACACCAAGCGTGCAGCTGCATTCTGGACGAGTTGAAGTCTCTGTATCAGATGGTCGCTGATGCCATAAAAGATGCTGTTGCAGTAGTCGAGTCTGCTGCTGATGAATGCTTGAGCCAGCATCCTAGTTGCGTCAGGGGTCAGCGAGTTCCTCACTGCCCGCAGCTGGCGAAGCTGGAAGAACGACTTCCTGCAGACTGATGCAACGTGGTCGGCCATTGTCAGTTGGCTATCGATTAACACTCCGAGGTTATTGATCACTGTAGCACATTCGATGGTGGCATCAGGACGGCGTGAGGCATTTATTGTAATCTTTTGAATCTGTTGTCTTGTGCCCAGCCAGATAATTTGTGTCTTATCTTCATTCAGCTTTAGGCATTATATGACACCATGGTTAATGAAATCTTAGTTGGCATAACAGCCTTTATCAGGCATGGTGAATCTTTGGAACTTGTAATACCAGACCTATTTTTCTAGCTCTGAAAGTGTAAAAAGATCAGCATATTTGAAATGACGTTAATATGGTCTGTCTCATGAGTGCAACTCTAACAAACCACTGTTTGGATGGTTGTTCTGACAGCAGACATTAATCAAATTTCTAGATTCAGATAAATTATGCAAAATATTTCTACTAAGCATAAATTTGATTCTAATCCTAACCTAATTACACTGCAGCAATCTTGATTCCCATGCACTGACAATAATAATTGATAGATGAAATGCCCTTGATCTGATCATCCACTGTCGGTAGAATTATAATAATTTTAATTTCAAGACAAAATAGACCCAAGATGACAGTTTTATGATGCACTTGGCATTTTAACTATAAGATGTATCATTGAAGATTCTGAACAAGTAGAAATTGTGACATATTACAGTTGTACTTGTCTTCTTGGCCTTTCATGGCCCTGTGGTCAACATTTTTATTGTAAGTTATGCTTTAGAAGAGATAGTTTGGGAACTATTAGATGTTCATCACACAAAAAGCATTTTATGAGTTGTTTTGTACATTTTGCACCTTCTGAGGAGCATGATTGACCATACGGTGCATGTTACTTTACAGACCTTGCTGTTTTATAGCTGTCTTACGCACGTAATTGTCTGACAGTTTTGTGTTTTATTTTAAAGGCATTTCAGGTTCTCCTGGACCTGCGGGACCTCAAGGACCTCAGGGTCCAAGTGGATCTCCTGGAAATCAGGGGACTCAGGGACCTAAAGGTAATCCAGGCCCACCAGGAGCTAATGGAAATCCTGGTGATATAGGACCATCTGGAACACAAGGTCAACCTGGCTCTCCTGGGCCGACTGGACCTTCTGGAGACAGAGGACCTAGTGGTCCATTAGGTCCAGCTGGTCAGAGTGGCCCAATTGGTCCCAGTGGCCCAAGAGGCGATATTGGACCTGCAGGCCCCTCTGGAAATCCAGGGTCACCAGGACCATCTGGATCTCCAGGATTAAGTGGTGCACCAGGACCTCAAGGACCTTCTGGACCTGCTGGTGACAAAGGACTTCAAGGTCCAGCTGGAACTCCAGGACCTGCAGGCCAGAGAGGACCAAATGGTTCTCCAGGTAATTTAATAATCACCATCTTAAATTATCTTATGCATTTTCTTGCACTAAATTCCTCTATGATCTGCCCGATTTTTAGTATTAGCAAAATACATATATCATGTACAGGTTTTGATGTACATGTGTGTATTTTTAATATGGCAATTTCCAGGACTGTGAGCTTTATGAGCTGCTTATGCTGAACTTCTGCACTGTATGTTCTTGACAGAATTACATTTGCTAAATACAAGAGCTATGCAATTTGTTTTTGATGTTTTTGCAATATGCATCTTCAGAAGTGAGTAAATACTATGGAGAGAGTGCAATAATAAATTACCAGTATACCAATTGATTTTCTCATATTTTAATTACATTCAGAACAGCTCCTGTTCTGAATGAGAAAGACTTCACTAGTGTTATATGTATGAGTGATTAACTAAATCATGTACCTATATTTATGAATTAACATTCTCTTCTCAGTTTATCTTTGAATTACAGTAGGCAGAATTTGCTTTTTAAAATCTCTGCTGCAGTAATAGTTTTGAAAAGATGCATTGAATAAACGAAAAATAAGATGGAATATCTGTTTAACTATGAGGGTTAGTGCAGCAAATGTACATGAAGAAAATCATGAAATGGTAACTAAAAAGTGGTGAAGCACTATCCTCCCGCATTTTTTCTGATCAAATGTTGATCAAATGTTTAGTATGTTTGAAAATTTACACATGACTCTTAATTATAGGTACTAATGGTTCTCCTGGTCCACAAGGAAACAAAGGACCCTCAGGTAACCCCGGTATTCAAGGGGCACCAGGAAGTCAAGGACCAACTGGACAGGCTGGGCCAAAGGGTCCTTCAGGTCCGTCTGGAGATAGGGGACAACCCGGTGCTGCAGGTAACAAAGGGCCAACTGGACCAGCGGGTCCAAGTGGAAATCCTGGAGATATTGGTATAGCAGGTCCTGCTGGATCTCCTGGACAGCCTGGTTCACTTGGGCCCCCCGGTCCTAGTGGTCCAGCTGGGCAACCAGGTGATGTAGGACCGCAAGGTTCCCCTGGACAGCGTGGACCATCGGGAGCTCGTGGACCTGCCGGAAATGCTGGACCTCAGGGTGATAAGGGCTCACCAGGAAATCCTGGAAATGCTGGAAGTCCTGGTCCAGCTGGAGCTAGTGGTCAGCCTGGAGACAAAGGTTCTCCTGGTGATGCTGGATTGCAAGGAAATCCAGGAACCCCAGGGACACCAGGAAACATAGGTAATAGACTGAAAGTAGCAATTTAGTCCAATGTCTATTGATTTTAATTTTGAAACCTAATTTCTATCATCTAGCATGTAGCAGCAATCACAAAGAGTGCATTTATGCACATATTCACTGGTGGTATATATATTATATATATATATATCATCATCAGTGTTTCTGTCTCTGACAGGTCCAGGTATCCAGTTTCTCCACTCCGATCGATTGCTTGCTTTGAGTTCCTGATATCCTTTATTCATCATCCACTCCAACATCATCTTTCTCGGTCTACCTCTCACTCTCTTTCCCTCCATTTTTCCTTCGATTATTGTTCTTAGTAGAGAGTCATGCCGGAGGACATGTCCCATCCAATTTCTCTGCCTTTTTCCGGATTGTATCTATCAGGCTTCTTTCTTCCCTCTATCTCCTTCATGACTTCCTCGTTTGTTTTATGCTCTGTGTATTTTATTTTAGCATTTTCCTCCAAATCCAGGATTTTATATCTTCCTTTCTCATTGTCCACGGATACAACGCCACACTCCATATCAATGTTTTTACCAATCTCTTTTTAGGTTTAGTTTTAGTTTACTTTGCATCAGCTCCTTTCTCTTGTAAAAGCTTCCTTTGCTATTGCTATACGTCTTCTTATCTCTTTATTGCATCTAGCATCAGTTGTTATCAGACTTCCTAGATAGCTAAATTCCTTCACTTGCTCTATGATCTGTCCGTAAACCTTTATGTCTACTCTCATTCCTTCTTTTTACTTATTACCATAACTTTAGTCTTTTTGTATTGATTCTCATTCCATACTTTTCTGACACTTTTATCAGTTTATCCATTACTTCCTGAAGCCTTTGATTGCTTGCTAGCATGGCTTGATCGTCTGCAGTAGCAGCGCCTTTAGTAGTACTCCTCCGACTTTTACTCCTTTATCTGTATTCTCCATCGCCTCTTGTACTAATTCTTCGATGTATATGTTGAACAACAGCGGTGACAGTGGACATCCCTGCCTTACTCCTCTCCCAATCATACACGATTCACTCAGTTCTCCCTCTATTCTCACCTTCACTGACTGTCCAAGGTATAGGTTTGCTATCAGTCTTCTGTCTCTCCAATCCACTCCCACCCTTTTCAGTGCTCTCATCAAAATCCTCCAATCTACTCTGTCAAACGCAATCCACGAAGCATATATAGATATTTTTCCATTTTGAAGTCTTCTCTCACTTAGCATTCTTAAGCATCCGATTGCATCCCGTGTTCCTTTTCCCTTCCGAAACCCAAACTGATCCTCTCCAAGGAATCCTATTGCATCTGTTTTCGCTTGTACTCTTTTTGTAATGACCTTGAGTATTATCTTCGCCATATGACATAATAGACTGATAGTTCTATGGTCCTCGCATTCCATTGCATTTACTTTCTTTTAATCGAATCATTATTGATTGTAGAAAATCATTTGGCCATTCTCCTGTCATATAATTCTTCGATGTATATGTTGAACAACAGCGGTGACTATATATATACTGTATAATAGTATATATACTGAAGACTTCATGCTGTATATGTGCATATATATATTATTATTATATATTATAAATTGCATTTTGACCCAGTGGTTACCAATTCTGTTTCATTGTAAATGAAACAGCGTGGTACCAGTTTTATTGGTCCGTCATATATATATATATATATATATATATATATATATATATATATATATATATATATATATTTATATAATATATATATATATATATTATTTATTTAGTCTAAGTATTAAAATATAATTCTAGTAAGATGAAAATTTTCTCAAATTTTATTTTAAAATTTCCATGTGAATTAGAATTCCAGATTGAGCAGTGATTATGTATTTAATGTGATCTGTTGTACAATAGCCATTCTAATGATTTCTTTGATTATTCAATGAATCAGAATTTAATTGTAAAATCACTTATTTGAATATTTTAGTGCCATACAGAGCACTAATCTCTGTTATGCATATTGAATCTAGGAAGTCCTGGTCCAGCTGGACCTGCCGGCTCACCAGGAGCCCCAGGTATCGGTGGAGTATCTGGAGGTATTGGTTCCCCTGGTATGAAAGGTGCACGAGGTCCTGCGGGCATTGCAGCTCCACGAGGGGAGAAGGGAGTGATTGGTCCGCCAGGTGCCACTGGATTTACTGGAGCCACTGGACCTAATGGGGATGCAGGTTTATCAGGTTCGCCTGGACAACCTGGAATTGCAGGATCGCCAGGACCGCAAGGGCCAAAAGGAGACTTGGGACCTGCGGGGTTTTCAGGCCCTCAAGGTGGTCCTGGACCTGTTGGGCAACCTGGACCAGTTGGCCCACAGGGAGATAAAGGTACACCTGGTAATTCAGGAACTCCAGGCTCAGCTGGACCTGCAGGTAATTAGACATTTTATTTCCAGATACGTTATATGAGTTTATCATTTATCACTGAGAAAACTCCCCGGTCTTTGATCTTCTCAGCCTTTCATTTAAATTTATAGAGGCATTCAGAAATTAGTCCAAAATTATTAAGCTTTGTGCAGTTTTAATTACAAAACAGCCTTTAGAACTTTTGCAAGGCAAATGCTGAACATGAATTTGTTTGTTAATGAAAACATTACTGCACTTATATAAATTAACAAAATATATTGCACTAGAAGTGCTAACAACATCTAGCAATTGAATAAAAACAGCATAACAGTAATTCTGATAATCAAAATATGTGAAAAATTATTAAATGTTACATTCTTTATATTGGCACTGGTGATTCTATAGAAGACAAGCACTTTTACAAGCACTTTTACATGCTGTATCTACATGTAGCTTGCAAAATAGTATTTGCATATTAATTAAATTTGATGCTTTCTCACAGGTTCACCTGGTCCAATTGGTCCTCTTGGTGACAAAGGACCATCAGGACCACAAGGAAGCCCAGGTCAACCAGGCTTGCAAGGACCAGTGGGACCACAGGGTCAAGCAGGAGATCGAGGATCACCTGGATCACCTGGTCAGCCAGGTGGTTCTGGAGATAAGGGACAGCCTGGACTTCAAGGCGGTCCAGGTCCTTTGGGAGACAAAGGTCTTCCAGGTCCGGCTGGATCTCCCGGTTCTCAAGGATCACCTGGCCCATTGGGACCTGCAGGACCATTAGGAGCACCTGGAGATAAAGGTACACCTGGACAGCCTGGAGATCGTGGACCTCAGGGATCAAATGGGCAACCCGGGCAGCCAGGAACGCAAGGTGATAAAGGACCGACAGGTGCTATTGGAGCGCCGGGTAATGCAGGACAGGCTGGTCTTCAAGGTGCAACTGGAGATGCTGGACCAGCGGGTCCCAGTGGTTCTAATGGACAGAGTGGAACTCCGGGCACTCCTGGCTCAACAGGTTATGATATTACAGTTATCTTGATTTGATCATAAAAATTCTTTTGGTGCCTGACTTGTTGAACAGTTTGTGTTTGCATGACTGTCAACTATTTTGCGCCAGTAATTTCTGATGATGGACTCCGTATGATTTAGATATGCAGTAGCTGCGATTGTAATAATGCTATTCAAATGTCATTCTAGAAATGCAGCTTTTGAACATCATTGTTTGTTTCTTGATTATGAATGGTTACGAATTAATAGAATGCACTTTCAAGAATACTTGGATGAAGAGATGCAACTGAAATAATGATGATTTCTTTAAATTTTTATTTTTAATTCCAGCATGAGTTGCTTGACTTGCTATAGCCTGTATGAGCAAAATTAGTATTTTGACCTGGAGAAGATTTTTATAGAATTTCTTCACAACTTCACGGCTTTTTTAGGACACACTGGAACGGCGTTCCCACACCTTTTTGCCATGTTCTCTTATATGTTGCTAAATATTTATATGCAATAATGCATGTTTCACTTACAATCGGTTCTTTATTTTTTTATCAGCTGCACTTGATGAGCAAAAAATTTTAATTGCTGTCTGTTCCACTATACTGAAAATATAAAAACGTTCACATTTACCTTGATGACGGCTCGTCTGAACTCCTACTCTGTTCCTAACTGGGTGGCCAAAGTCTTTTCTGGCTGGCACTTACATTGATTTGACAAATCCTGAACTTCAAATGGCTGCAATCAGACTCTTCATCCATTGATATACTGATTTATTTGTCTCTTTCTTCCACATGCTTATTTTTTAGACGATCTGGATACAGATGAACGTTGCTTGTTTTCAAGAACAAAACAGATTTAAAACTCAATTTATTAAGTAGCAAAATAGTTAAGTAAACTTAAGTTATATGAGTTGTTAATAAAATTTTATTTTAAAAATAAAATGCTGTCTGTATTTAGGTCCCCCAGGTGCCCCTGGACCACAAGGAAATAAAGGTGGACCAGGAGCCGTGGGACCACAAGGTCAGCCTGGTCCAGCTGGTTTAGTTGGTGATCCTGGCAGAGCAGGAAATCCTGGGTCACAAGGTCAACAAGGAGATCAAGGGCAGCAAGGACCACAGGGACCTACTGGTCCGTTAGGTCCACTTGGGCCAGCGGGAGATAAAGGCAGTCCCGGAGCAGCTGGAACACCAGGTTTGCAAGGAGACCAAGGACAACAGGGATTACCAGGTGACCGAGGAGCACCTGGAAATTCTGGACAACCGGGACTCGCTGGAGATCCTGGGCAGCAAGGACCAGCAGGTTCACCAGGACCTAATGGACTCGCTGGACAGCAAGGTGCTTCTGGACAGCCTGGAATTGCCGGAGACAAAGGACCATCTGGATCACCAGGACAGCCTGGTTCACAAGGATCAAGTGGCTTTATTGGACCAAGTGGTCTTCCCGGTTCACCTGGACCTGCAGGACTTACTGGATCGAGCGGTTTCCCTGGTCCTGCTGGAGACCGTGGTGCTCCAGGAAATCCTGGTGCTCAGGGACCGACAGGTGACAGAGGATCTGATGGAACAAATGGATCTCCAGGTCCTCAAGGCTTAAAAGGTGATCCTGGACCACAGGGCACCCCTGGTGACGTTGGATCTGCAGGCTCTCCTGGACAGCAAGGACCCGCAGGATCTAGAGGACTACCTGGAGATCCTGGACCTCCTGGAAGTGCTGGAAATCCTGGAACTCCAGGATCACCTGGACGAAATGGTGAGATCTAGAAACTTACCGGTAATCATGTATGTAAAACTAGTTCTGTTTGTCCAGTAACTTGTGGTGATGAACTTTAGAACACAAAATTTTATTAAAAATCACTTGAATTTTGCTGCATAATATGCATATTACTATATTATACTTGAACTTTATTGACCCGTGGTAACATATGAAAATGGTAAATACAGATTTCTCCATAATGCTAAGGTGTGCACTATAAATACAAAATTTGTGAATGCATTTATTTTAAATTTTTATTAAATTACATATGGTGCACATGTTCTTTCTACATGTACCGGGGTAATAAGATTAGACAATCTTTTAGGCACAGATTGGGTCTCTTTAAGAATTGCTACTTCCTGATGAATTGTTCCTATGTGATGGTTGACTTGGCATTGAGATCTGTCCATGCCGCTATGGTGGTTTTGTTTTAAAACAGCACATTTAGAAGACCAACTTCTTCAGATATGATTAAGTGTATTTAGCTTAGGGGCTGTCCATTAATTACGTCAACAATTTAGGGGGAGGGGTTTGAAAAAGTTTGACAGTTGTTGACAGGGGAGGGGGGTCAAGAGAAGTTGATGTCAACAATTTCACTTTTTACAAATAATCCAAAAAAATAGGGAATTTCATGGAATACTACTTTTTACAATGGAAAAAAGCATGGCAAAAAGGTCATCGCCACCACATTTTGACACTCGATGAGCAAAAAAGGAAAAAAATGGTCATCACCACAAAAATAATAACCTTGTTATTGGGACCTGTCATTGATCTTGGGGGGGGGGGGGTCAACAGTTTTTGACATAATTATGGGGGGTTAAGTGAAAGTTGACAGTTGTTGACAAGGGGAGGGGGTCAAAAATTGCCCAAAAATTGTTGACATGACATAATTAATGGACAGCCCCTTAGTGCTGTTATATGCAATGGCAGCAGTCATACTTATTAGGTATATTTAGAGGAATTGGTCAGGTCCAAATTGGTCATGCCTCACTTTGACTGTCTAAATATTTTATCATTACTTC
Source organism: Metaphire vulgaris (assembly GCA_018105865.1). NCBI lineage: Eukaryota > Metazoa > Annelida > Clitellata > Crassiclitellata > Megascolecidae > Metaphire > Metaphire vulgaris. Next base: position 13,296,202 of record CM030839.1, on the reverse strand, counting down.
CAAGATTCGTCATTTTGAGAGTTACGGCAACTAAAGCTTATCATTTTAGAAATCTTCACAGTGAAGTTGTTTCTTTGTTCTAATGAAGTTAATTATTTGCTTGTTTTGTCTTCTAGCTGGTACTGGTGCTACTGGTGCAACGGGTCCTCAAGGACCACAGGGTCAGCCAGGATTAGTGGGGTCTCCAGGTCAAACAGGACCTTCTGGCGTTGCTGGCTTTACTGGGGCAATTGGACCACAGGAGACAAGGGAACACCAGGTTCGCCGGGATTTCAAGGACCTCCGGGATCTCCTGGACCTCTTGGACCTGCTGGTGACAGAGGACAACCGGGTACTCCAGGAGTAGCTGGTGACAGAGGACCAAGTGGACAGCCAGGTAGCTATATGAGGCAAATGCTGATTAGTCAAAATTTCCTGATGCTTTGCCTAAAACCTTATTACAAGGTAGCATTACTTAGCTTGATATTTGTAAAGCATCTCAGTTTTGGTTGTTGGGGAATTTGTGAATGTGATGAAGGGGAGAGGGCTTCAAGTACATCATTGCTTCTTACTTTGCAAGTACTGTATTAAGCAGATGGCAGACCCTTACTTGAATTTTGAATGTTACTTACTGTTGTTTTCTGAAAGATGAAAGACTCAATATTAATTTGCATTGTTTGACTATTTAAATTTCAGGATAGTGCAATTCACGTAATCACCAGCAATAAGTACACACTTTAAAAGATCCATTTGTATTAGTATTAAGTTAATATGCATTTAATACTTTTGCAGATATGTAAATCAATTAAAAGGTATGCACTTCAGACAAATGCCAAGAACGGACTTTGGTTATTTTCATGTTTTATTTTTGTCTAGCTATCCCACTGTCATGTTTCTTCTCATGTAGGTTCACCTGGTCCGCAAGGACCTCAAGGTCTTCCTGGAGATGCTGGTCCACAGGGATCAGTAGGACCCATTGGATCACCTGGTCCTCTTGGTCCACTAGGGCCTATTGGCCTTCCAGGCAGTCCGGGACAGGCAGGAAATACTGGATCCATTGGACCTGCCGGCCCAAGTGGACCTATCGGTATGCTTTTATTGTTTAATGTGGATCAAATAGCCATACTGATAGTTAAGTGATGTAATGAATAATATTCTCTCTTTAGGGCTCTAATTTGTTGAAGTTTTTAGCATGTTACGGATGTACAATTTAATAAATTGCATACTGTATATTATTGAAATGCTTAAATCTAATTTTATAAAATGTAAGAAAAAGAGGTAGGCCAAAAAGAAGGATCAACCATATTCTTGAATGGACTGAACTTAACACCCAAACTGTGATGCACTTGGACAAAGAAAGGAAAGGGCTATGGATGAGCACTTGTACATCATTTGCTCCCACAGTCTATGGAATGTGATGATGATGATGATGATGACCACGACTACGACGACGACGACGATGATGATAAAATGTAAAAAGAGTTTATGTTGTAAAATGAACTTCATGTATGTGATTGTTTCAGGTTAAATGAGTTTTAAAAATTCTGGTATTTCTTATTGTAGAGTAAGGTAAGGTAAAGTTCATCCGTACTCCGTAGGCTCTGTGCCCGTAGGTGCCGGTGCTGATCTCCGGTTTCATGACCATCAGCCCATAGGTGGCTAAGCCATTTATCAGCGGATGGTGGCCAGTCATTCCACCGATCCTATGGTTACCTTCGCAATGTTGTCATTGCTCCTCATTTCACCATCGCGAAAAAGGCTGAGTCGACCTTTACGGCTCCTGCGGGACTCGAACCCGCGACCTCCTGCTCCATCATCCAACGTTGTTACCACTCTGCTAACTTCCCGCCCCCACATATTTAATATATGTGAAGATGAAGCAAATTTTAGGCCTTCAGATTTTGCAATATTTTGGTGAATCTGTTTCCGGTCTTCCCAAAAATTTAAGTTTTCATTAATTTGTCATTGTTTATTTTCAGACATTATATATATATAGGTGTTTGATAAAGTGGCATCTGTGCACATTTGTATATTTTGGCATGTGTACTAAAAGAGTTTGGGCTTCGCATGTCTGTTCTGTGTTCTGCATACTGACTATATTCAGCATACTTTGAAATAGTAAAAATAGAATGTTTGATTTTACTCTGATTGATCAGTTATTAATGTTACTTTTGACTGGATCATTCCCACTGAAGATTTTGCTTGTAACAGTGTGTTTGCAAAATAAGTTCTACTATGACCATTGCCAATTCAAGTTTATTAACCCTTTCATTTCTGCGGTGACCCTTCCCCTGTACAGGTGTAGGTAAAGTGAAATTACAACATATAACCATCATCAGTACATTTAAATACCATTGCCACATTCTGGGCTGCCTTTCATTTTATATACGTGGCCCTTTGGCCCAAAGGGTCACGTAAAAAGGCTAGGTTTAGGAACCCTTTGGTCCGAAGGGCCTAATAGTGAAAGGGTTAATGTTCTTGTAAATTCTTCATCAGTTTCAAGGAGCCATTGACTAATGCCCGGTGCACTATTGTAATATCACTATATATGCTGTTCTTTTAATCTGTTTAATTATAAAATGCTTTTTCAAACAAATATTGTTCCAATCTCTTAGACACAATTATTATTGTACATATTTAGGTCAACCAGGCGACCAAGGAACTCAAGGTTTGCCTGGGCTTCAAGGTTCAATTGGTCCTTCAGGACCAGCTGGGCCTTCAGGGGACAGAGGTCTTCCAGGAGATCGTGGACCTGGAGGCGATCGTGGATCACCAGGAGCAGCTGGTGCTTCCGGTGACAAGGGGCTTCCAGGTTCTCAAGGACCTCAAGGGCCTCCTGGCTCATTGGGTCCGCTTGGACCACAGGGTGATAAGGGAGCACCTGGTTCACCGGGGAGTCCAGGAAGAGATGCTCAACCAGGTAAAATGTGTGGGAATGTGTTATTCTACTGTATAATGTATTATAGACAGTGATATTGACTAAGTAGGCAATTTTGTAAGCCTTTTCATTTGGACACAGAGTGTCTAAAATTAGAAACTGAATCATTGAATAGTAATGCATTCATTGATCCAGAACTGTCCGTGATTTATTCCAGATGATGCAAATCTTGAGAATTCTAGACTATAGGTGGAGCGTTGTATAAACTCAAGCTGACAAGCTTATCCTGTAGAATGCACTCTTTTATTTTTAGCTAAAGTGGATTTTTAAAACTCAGACTAAGAAACAGATACCATTTCTGTTATTGAGTCTGACTATTGATGGTTGAATATGGTTAGAGACTGATGACGAAAATTGAAGGCAATTTTTTAGATTTTCCTTATTAGTGACTGCCTACCTGGATCTACAACCTCGACCACCACGGACTACGGATTACGGACTATGGATTTACCTAGATTGAGCGCTCATGAATAAGCTGGTGCAATGCACCAAGCTTTTGGGCAGCGCTATAGAAATTTTGTGTTTTACTTACTTACTTTACTTTACTTACTGTGATTAAACAGAAAACCCAATTTCTTGCCACCATTCCCATTGCTTTTCTATTCTGATTGAAAACAATTTCTAGTTTGGACATTTAGGTAGCACTCTTTACTTGATTCTTCTGAAGTCAGCGGTGTTTCTGTTTAATGCTACTTTAATTTGATAATGGCCAGCATAACTGACGATAGCAATTTTATTAACAACAGAATCGATGTTTAGTTTTAATTTCATGATTACTACTCATAGTGATAATAAATTTATGAGCATGCTTAGATGCATTAGAAGTACATGGATAATTAAGAATATGATTTCTTGAAATATAATATTTTGGGATGGTTTTTAGGCGTACAGGGAGCTACAGGTGCCGCCGGTCAACCCGGAGATAGAGGACTGCCTGGTCCAAGTGGTCAACCTGGTGCAATTGGTCAACCTGGGGATAATGGTTTACCTGGACCATCAGGAGCTGTTGGTTTGCCAGGAGATGCTGGTGTTGCAGGATCATCTGGCCAGCCTGGAAATGCCGGAAATCCAGGTGCAGCTGGTCCCCCTGGACCTCTTGGGCCAGCAGGCGACAAAGGTGACCCTGGCCTTAAAGGTGATCCTGGGACAATTGGCCCAGTTGGTCCAAAAGGTAATAAAGGTCCAACAGGTCCACAAGGCACCCAAGGCTCACTTGGTCCTGTTGGACCAGCTGGACAGGTAGGAGATCGTGGAAGCCCTGGAGATCTAGGACCTGCAGGAGATGCTGGAGCTCCTGGCGCTCCAGGTCAACAGGGACCCTCTGGTCCACAAGGACCAGCAGGTGACCGAGGATCGGCAGGACAGGCTGGAGCATCTGGTCAACCTGGACCACCTGGACCTTCTGGGGACCGAGGACAGCAAGGACCATCAGGAGATGTAGGACCACAGGGAAACAAAGGACCAACAGGATCGATTGGATCAAATGGTTCACCAGGATTACCAGGAGATCGAGGGGCTCCTGGTGCTGCAGGACCTCAGGGTACTCCTGGATCTGCTGGTCAAAGAGGACCTCCAGGTTTAGTATCTTGGCATTTAGTTTTATGCTTTTATATTATTAATTAGCCTGTTTTGTGACTGTCTGACTATTTGTAGTGCACTATGGTATATGCCTAAATACTATATTTGTACTGCAGAATCATGATTTCTGATATAAGACAAAAAGGTTGAGAAGTCTAGGTGTCTTTAAATCAAGTTTGTTTATTTTTCTATTTATTTATTAAGTAACTTTATATGACACACTTTTAACAATTGCAGAGGCAATTAGATGTTGTAAAAGGTACAGAATTTGTCAGTTATACTCTGTTATCAAAGCTGTCTTTGCTCTCTTTTTCTCTTTCAGTCATTCAGTTGTCTCCAACTTTGTGTGACATTATGGACTTTGATATACCATCCTTTTCTTCCTTGCTATTACCATTATATAAATATTATGGCTGTTGTAAAGAAATTGAACATTTTGATTAAATAATACTGGAAAATAATATTGTTCAATAAGCAACAAATCTGGCTTATTTCAATATCTTGGCCTAAGTGAGTAAGAAGTCTTCAGTGAAAGTTTATAGTAATTCATGCACATAGCAGTTAGGTCTATTTCAAAATTGCATCTTTTTCTAACCAGTGTCTCATATCAAGTATTTTTCAAGGCTATTGTCTATTTATAGTTAGGTTATTTAATTAGAGCTTTACGTTACCCTTCTATCTGGCACGTCAGAACAAATTTTTAGCAGGGAGTGCATTTTTCCACGTGCATAGCTAAAAAAAATCATCATTCATCATAAAAACCTGACAAGCCAAAAGAAGGTCATCACCCTTCCTTTGTCTCTTTTCCAAAAATCCTGACAAGCAAAAAAGGTCATTGCCCTTCCTTTATCGTGTCTTCAAAAATTTTGATTAGCAAAATAAAACAGCCTCATCTTCCAGGGGTGTGGTGACACCCTGATTTTTTCTAGGGGTGCACCTGCACCCCACTTTCTACTGCTTCTGACTTCTATTGTTTTATTTGTTTATCTAGACAATTAGATTTGTTTTTATCCCTTTCTTATAAAAAGTTTTCCAATTTTAGGAGTATTTTCTATGGTGAGCAGGTTTATTATTAATAGTTTTCCCTTTTTCTGACAAATCCATTCTAGGTATTTATGTAAGAGTACTGAACATATCCTAGCATGTAAATCTGAGCTGTAGTGCAATTTCTATATTTTACAATTCCTTGTAATGGTGAATAATTTCAGTAGAAGTTCATAGACCGAGTTGCATTGAAATAATAACTGGTGATCATAAAGCATAGTTAATAGACAAGTGCAGTTTGATGCAATATCTTTTTAATTACTTCAGTGTTAATGAATTATATAAAACAATTCATTTGTTTGTGGATTATTTGGAATTTACCAGGTTCAGTAGGAGCGTCTGGAGATCCCGGCACTCAGGGGCAGCCTGGACCAAAAGGAGATATCGGAGCACCAGGAAATCCTGGTGCTGCTGGATCTCAAGGAGCTCCAGGACCTGCGGGTGATATAGGACCAGTTGGATCACCTGGACCTAGAGGCATTGGGCTACCAGGGCCAAATGGTCAACCTGGTCCTTCAGGAACTGCTGGAACTCCTGGCACTGCTGGTGATCGAGGTGCACCAGGACTTCCTGGACCAGCTGGTCCTGCTGGACCAGCAGGTGATAGAGGACTTACAGGACCACAGGGAAGCAAAGGACCTACCGGAGCTGCTGGAAATCCAGGTATCTACTCTGGTTGCTTACAGAATTCGAATTTTTAAAAATAATTTTATTGTTCTGATATTTGGAAGAAATAAAGGTGTAAACGAGTTTAATCCATTTTGTATGTCATATTCAATTAACAGAAATTGAATTTTAGAATTTTCAGGGAGAAACTTTGGAATTGAATGTTTTGAATAATTTTTGAATGCACTTAACTCTTTTCCCCCAGCGATCTGTATAACCAATATGTTATGAAACTGAAATATCAGTCTTATGTTGCAAAAGGGTTAAGGTCTTTGTGTAGCATAAATAGGGTTCACCTGATTTTGGCTTGGAAAACTCAACAGGCTCTCCAACTATTCTTGAGAAACAAAATAAAATTATTATCACCATATTCAGAACATATTTGTTTAGCACTTTATCAAATATCCTAATATAATTTGAAAAGTGTTCTAAACAACTTTAAGGTACTACAGAAACATGAACTTATACATATATATATATATATATATATATATATATATATATATATATATATATATATATATATATATGTGTGTGTGTGTGTGTGTGTGTGTGTGTGTGTGTGTGTGTGTGTGTGTGTGTGTGTGTGTGCGTTGAGGCTATTGCCTTATTCTATTTATTTTTCTTTGAAATACAGGTGCTCCTGGAGCCTCTGGATTTCAGGGACCACAGGGTGGCACTGGACCAGCCGGCGCACCTGGTCCTAATGGAAACGTAGGTCTTTCAGGTCCAGCTGGGGATAGAGGAGCTCCTGGCCTTCCAGGTGCCGCAGGTGATACGGGTCCTAAGGGACCTTCAGGACAGCCTGGCCAGTCTGGGGCAGCTGGGTTACCTGGAGATCGAGGATCTCCTGGACAGCCTGGAAATGCTGGACCTCTTGGTCCGCTTGGACCCCCAGGATCAATTGGCCAACCAGGTGATGCAGGCACACAAGGGCCACAAGGTTCGAAGGGCTCAAATGGGCAACCGGGACCAGCAGGTCCTGCAGGAGACAGAGGTGCTGCCGGGGCTGCTGGAAGTCCTGGTCCAGCTGGGGATAAAGGATCTCCAGGACCAGTTGGACCAGCTGGACAACCTGGAACGGCTGGTAGTAGTGGTGAGTTGATTTTTCAGTTTGATATGAAAAATCCAATAACGGTTGAATGCTCCTGATTTTAAATGTAGAATAAATTCTTTATGGATAGCTGCTATTCTGAAAACTATTTTATTCATGCAAATGAAAGAGGCAACAAGCATTATAAGTGAATAAATAGTACAAATGGATTACAATGTGATTTCATATAAGCAATTCAGTAAGTATTTATATAATGAGATTGGTGGCTCGATTAGAATGAATTCAATGAGACAGATTTATTAACCTCTCATCTCAGTCACTGCAAGTGACTTTCTTACAAAGTGACCTGCTGCAGAGAGAGTGAAAATGTGAGACCTGCTGTGGCAAGCAATTACATTGTTTGCATGCTTGCTATCTGACAGAGGCACAAAACAGACCTGTGCATCACTGGGGATAAAGGATCTCCTGGCCTTCCTGTATTCTAGCCTTCCAGTATTGAAATGTAATATCAATTTTGAGAGAGAGAGAGAGAGAGAGAGAGAGAGAGAGAGAGAGAGAGAGAGAGAGAGAGAGTAGGAGAGAGGGGAGAAGAGAATACAGACCTGTATAGCTCGGATTCTGCATGCCTCAAAAGGTTGCTCTTATGGTTGAAATGTCCAGTACTGCAATGATGAGAATAGATGAATCACAAACTACCATGAAATACTGCCTATCTGCCATAACTGGGACCAGAAATTGAACTGACTTATTGGATTTGACAATGGGGATTAAGATTCAAATTCGGAGCAACCAACGACTGATGCCAAATGCATTACTAAAATGGCGCTATAGAAGTTCACTATTATAGTTATTAGTGCAAATAATAGAAATTAATCAATAATAATAATTTAATAATAATAACAATAATTATAGCTTTTTAATTACTTGGTTTTATTAATTAGATTCTGCAAGTCAGGCACAATGATAAATTACTGACTAATATTGCTAGCTGTGTGTAAAATTAAAACTAGAGAAATTTTCATAACCTTTACCAAGTTTTGTCATAAGCTCAGTTGCAGGGCAATAAAATAATTTAATGGTTAAATGATTTCTCATAGAGGAGATTCTATCATATCTGTCTAAGCAGTCACTTTGAAGATTTCTTGGAAGTAAGTTGAATTGTTACTTTTTTTAGGAACTCCTGGACAGGTTGGAGCCTCAGGTTTACCAGGTTTACCAGGACCAATTGGATCCCCTGGACCACAAGGAGATAAAGGAGCGTCTGGACAAAAGGGATCTCCAGGTGATAAAGGACCTGCTGGCAATGCTGGAGCATCAGGAGCCCCAGGACTTCAGGGCTCTCCAGGAGCCAATGGTTCTCCTGGTCAGTCTGGTCCAGCAGGTCCGGCTGGAGATCGTGGTCCTGCTGGACAACCAGGTGCCATAGGAGATATAGGGCCAGCCGGATCACCTGGAAATCCAGGTAAACCTGAAAACATTATATTTATTTTCTTGATAAAATGATTGAAATATTGCATTTATATTTGCTACATTGAGAAGAAACTACATTTTTTGGGTAAAATGTGATAATAGGTACACAAATAATCTAATGATATCCAGCAAAGGAAAGTTTTGGTAATTTGTTGAAAATATGACTCATAATTGCTCGAAAGTTTGCTTCACTGATAATATAATTCTTGTAAGTATGAATGTGTTATTGCCTTGCAGGCTCTGCTGGTGCCAGTGGACCTGCAGGACCAGTTGGTGACCAAGGTTTATCTGGAAGTCCTGGAGCAGCTGGTCCACCTGGACAAAATGGTGCTCCAGGTACACCTGGAAACCAAGGCCCACAAGGAGGCCCTGGTCCACGAGGAGATTTAGGAGCTCCTGGAAATCCGGGTCAGCCTGGCAGCATTGGTCTTCCAGGTGATCGAGGTCAGCCTGGTACACCAGGTGTTAATGGAGGTATTGGACCATCGGGTCCAGCAGGAGCTCCTGGTGATAGGGGTTCTCCAGGAACTTCAGGGGATAAGGGAACTCCAGGATCTCCAGGGAATCCAGGTACTAGTTCCAATAACACTTATTCTTATAATCAATAACTTGCTAAGGATGCAAGATGTATTTTATTTATCACATAAATTTGAATTAACATATGATTTCTGCATAGAAGACCCAATGCTTACAATATCAGATTTTAGTTGGAAGGTTTTGGTGCTGGTGCAGCTTTGATTTTATGTTAAATTCGATAATTGACCATTTGCTTCAAGTGCCTGAATGATTTTCATTTAATCTGATGATTAGAGAAGTGCATTTTTCCCAGTTAATGATTTACATCATAAAAAGATCTAACATGGTCACACTGAAAGATGCAAGATTAAAATGGATATATGGTAAAAGTTGCAATATGTGATGTCATATTGCCAACTTTAAATATCTTGTTGCGTTTTGATAAGGTTTCAAATTGTATCATTAAAAGCAATTATGGCCTTAATTTTTAAAATATTAGCTGATGATTTGTCTGACTATAAGATACCTATTTGTTTGAATTAGATTCTATTTGATGAATTTTCAGAGTGACTTTTATAGTATGATAATGATCTGGAGCAGCAACAGATTTATTGCTTTGAACGGGTTGTGGCACAACAGTATCAATGACATCTTTTAAAAATCTATTTTGTGTTATTATTATTTAAGCTTGGCGTTTGCATCAGTGAGTAATACTAATTTTGTGAATATGATTATTTTCACCACAGGGTCCCAAGGACAGCCAGGTCCAATTGGATTGCCGGGTGATCGTGGCGCTCCTGGCCTTGCGGGCTCTCAAGGACAAGCTGGTGCAAAAGGACTTTCAGGGCCTGCTGGCCCAATTGGGTCACCTGGAGACAGAGGACAGGCAGGTTCTCCTGGTCCAACTGGACCACCTGGAGCTAACGGACAACTTGGTCAACCTGGACCTGCAGGGCCAGCTGGACCTAAAGGACCCACTGGTTCTCTAGGACAACCAGGCCCAAGTGGTGCTGTTGGACCAATTGGTCAAGCTGGACCGACTGGTAGCATTGGTTCACCTGGCTTAACAGGTCAACCTGGTCAGCCTGGGTTAAATGGTGACAGAGGCCTGACTGGAGATGCAGGAGCTCCTGGCAGTCCAGGTCAACCTGGACAGGCAGGACCAGCAGGTCCTACTGGCCAAAGAGGTTCACCGGGTTCTCCAGGATCAAGTGGAGATTCTGGTCCAGCTGGTAGCAATGGATCACCTGGACAACAAGGAGCCACTGGCCAACCTGGACAAGCAGGCAAGTTATTTCTTTCAGTACCAAGTCTGATAAAGTTTAGCGTTTTTGATTTTTTGATTACATATTTCATGTAACCATTTAATTTCCATTTTGTTTAAGGTCAGTTTTCGGATGATTTTATATTTATGTTCATTTTAAAAGCAAAACTAATTTTGTCATTCTTTCACTATTTTAGTTTTTTAACTTGAAAAATATCTCAATTGTTTTTGTTTGAATTTATTCTGCAAAGTCCAGTCTAAATTGTTATTTATTCCACATACCGTAAAATCTCGAGTATAATGTGCACAGAAGTATAATGGTAAAATTGATTTTCCTGAAATATCTCCAATCTTGTTAACATTTATTTGGCCACTGGTATGCTTAATTATTGCTGACAGACCTGTGAATGTTGCAGATGTCATGAGATTCACTTGTATAAGTTCCTGAGCTCATGTTTACTGTAATGAATGAGAGAATGTGTACCCTGGTATCATATTAAACAGAGATTCGACTGTTAGAATGTCATTAATTATAGGCAGAGTCGGGCTGCAGTGACACTAATAGTAGCTAGTACTAAGCTAGTAGCCAGCAATAAAATCACTAATGCCACCCTCATTGTGGTCCCAAGTCTTCATCACCCTCTCTCTTCTCTCTCTGTTCAAATGATATGCTAAGCCCTAAGGAAAGTGTTGGTAAAATTAAGTCTTTGGGGGAAATGAGGAAAAATTGATCTAATTTTGGTATTATAATGAATATATTTTGAATTATATGAATATAATATGCACCCCTAACTTTAAGGAAAATTCTGAGTTAAAAAATTGAGCAATATACTCAAAATTTTACCGTAATAATATTCATATACAGGCACGGTGTTTTAAGAATGTGTCTTAATTTCATTTGCATCATAGGATCCCCAGGGGCTCCTGGAATTCAAGGTGACAAGGGACCAACTGGGGCTCAAGGTTTTACTGGACCTGCTGGTCCAGCTGGTCCTTTGGGCCCAGCAGGTGATCGAGGATCTCCTGGAACGCCTGGTGCACAGGGATTACCTGGTGATCGTGGTAGCACAGGTAGCAGTGGTACACCAGGAGATGTGGGCAGCCCTGGACCACCTGGTGGAATTGGCAACATAGGATCACCGGGTCAGCCTGGTCCTAGTGGAGACCGTGGTGCAGCAGGATCGCCTGGTAGCACTGGTCAGCCAGGTGCACAAGGGCCTAAGGGCGCACAAGGCTCAACAGGTCCCTCTGGACAGGCAGGACAAATTGGCACAATAGGTCCTCAAGGCGACAAAGGACCACAGGGATTGCAAGGTCCTTCTGGTCCTCGGGGAGATATTGGACCATCAGGATCACCAGGATCTCCTGGTGCAACCGGAGATAAAGGTCCAGCTGGACCCGCTGGTCCTTCAGGAACACCTGGTGAGTCTGGGCCTCAGGGAAACAAAGGTCCAGTTGGACAGGCTGGTTCACCTGGCACTCCAGGAAGCGCAGGCCTTAAAGGGCCTTCTGGACCAGCAGGTAATGCTGGTCAGCCAGGACCCCAGGGTCCTTTGGGCCCGGTTGGAGCAAGTGGACCAGCAGGACAAGCCGGTCCTGCTGGACCTATTGGACCTGTTGGAGATAAAGGTCCCTCTGGTCAGCCTGGACCACGAGGCCAACCTGGAAGCTCTGGAGTTGTAGGCGATCCGGGACCTCAAGGTCCATCAGGTAGCTCAGGTTTCATTGGACCGGCAGGAGATGTCGGTACTAAAGGACAGAAGGGTCCTTCTGGCCAACCAGGTCAACGTGGTGCTCCAGGTACGCAATCTTTTTAGCTAGCTGATGCTTTTTTTCACTTAAATATTCTGTAGCAAATCTTCATTGCTGTGATTGTATAGCGAGCAATGTGATTTCAGAAGGGCCTTCGCTAATAATCTTGTATTATTTACCAGTTTTTAATAGTCACTGGATATTTTTCTGACTAATAATGACTCTATTAATTTTGGAAATTATGAAAATGCCCCATAAGATTCAAGCTGTATAGGACATTAATGTTAATTTTAATTTGCACAAAATGTCTGTCATATACAACATGTTGTAGGATGTTTACCGGTACCTATCTAATTAATGATTTATGATCAAGTCAATCCCTGATCACAATGCATCATTACAACTTAATTTTTTATTTAAACAACATTTTACAATTGGTTGGCATATATTTTACTTATTTTAGATTATAAACAATTATTTTTGATTGATTTGTTTAGCTTACAAAAAACATGCTTGCCATATTGGCATTCCACTGTAGTTGTAGAAGTAGTAAGTAATAAGAAAATTTCAGTCAAAATTTTCATTTACAGTTTCAGCTGCAGTTATGTTTCTTTTGGTATGGGATATAATTTGTTGGATTCCTTTCACAAAGGTATTAAAAATATTACATATTATTATTATTATTATTATTATTATTATTATTATTATTATTATTATTATTATATTATTAATTAGACAATTTCTATATATGCTGCCTTTTGTTGATTTTAATGAAATTAGGTCCACTCGGACCACTAGGTCCAGCTGGGGACAAGGGCCCACAGGGACCTGCAGGAAATATAGGACCATCTGGACCAACTGGTAACAAAGGTGCAAAAGGTCCTCTTGGCCAATCTGGACAAAGTGGTCCACCCGGTCAGGTTGGTGCCACAGGACCAGCAGGACCAACTGGCCCATCCGGTCCGATAGGTCAAGCTGGTGATAAGTAAGTGGCGATGACTGTGTTTTATCTTTATGCCATCACTGATTTAAAATAACATTGCCAGTAGCATTAGGTTTTTCAATAATTGCTGTTCCCGTGTGCATTTTAAATGATAAGCTGAAGGCCTATTCATTACATTCTGCTTCAGTGATCCTTCAAATATGAAATTGTCAATATGTCAACTTATATATCGCTTATTTAAAGTCAGGCTTAGCGAAGCGCTTTACGCATTACACTTATACGAGATCTTAAATAAGTGTGTCTTTAGTCTCGTTGCAAACAAATCAGGCTTTGTTTCTTTAGTTGCTTCATCTGGTAACAAGTTCCATAGAATAGGATTCCCTCGAGTGACGGTTCTTTCTCCAAATTTGGCCGTCTTTGACGGGAGAGGAACAGCCAACTGGACCCGAGTACTTGATCTCAGCTGACCCTATTAGACCATATTAGAGAATTGATGATTCATAGATTTTGCAGTTATTTATGAAACTTTAGATCCTAAATTCAGATGAAAATTTGATCTATAAACTAATAAAAAATTGCATTAATTGTATCTATAACTTTGAAGTTATGAAAAAGACCAATAACCATTGACTTTTAGTGTTGCCAAGAGGGCCAGACCCCTATTCGGGCTGGGAACAATCGTAGGATTTGCACAGAACTGATGAGAAATTTTTTGTTAGGGCAGGGTCATTGTCAACAGAATCAATAATCATAGTCGTATTACAGCTTTTGGCCACTCATAAGTAAGGCCTTTAAAATATACATCTCAGCTTACTGTCTAAATCTAGTATTATTCAAAATTTCTGTGTCTGGAGCAGAGCCCTAGGCCCTGCTGATGAAGCTCAGGATGCTGCAAACCAAGCCTTGATGAAAGTTTAAATACTAGAATGAACAGAAAGATTTTTGTTAATATGTTATGTGAAAAAAATATTAGTCCATCGCTAATGAGTGCTGTGAATTGCTTCTGACTGTATTGCATTGATTTTCAGAGGAACTGCTGGTCAGCCTGGGTCAGTTGGTTTGCCAGGCCCTGCAGGCCCAGCCGGAGACAGAGGACAGCCGGGAGCAGTTGGTCCCACGGGGCCTAGTGGCCCATTAGGTCCAGCTGGAGATAAAGGATCTCCAGGAACTCAAGGTCCGCCAGGTGACAATGGGGTTTCTGGACCACCTGGTAGTGCTGGAGCTCCAGGTTAGATTCTGTTCTTTCATTGACCATTTTGCTTCAACTATATGTGTGCAGTTTGCGCACTTATCTGCAGTTTAACCACGCGCTTAATAGTAAATTAGCTCCTTCTCAATATTAATCTGGTTTTAACATTACCTGCTACTATGAATTCATTGTATTGTACACAGTGTTAGGGACTGTCACATGTAAAATGATTTTGATCAAAGATCAAGATAACTAGAGAGAAATTGATCCCAGATCAAGATCAAAGTTCACAAGAGTATATATGATCCAATATCATGATCTCTTTACAAGTGGTCTAAGATCAAAGATCATACAAATATTTATTGCATCATGTATGATGTATGATATGATACAAATGTGCACTGTATGGTGTGTGTAAACTTTTGTAATACTAACAAACACAACTGAAAACATGGGGTTTAGTTAAACAACAGTTCAAGACAATTTTAGCAACTATCAGTTCACAGTCAGTGTTGAACACGGCAGTTCATTTTCAGCATGAGCAGATGCTTGTTGAATGCAAGTCACCGGAAATTTTCTTGCTTACAAAGTAACAGCAATCAGCTACAACTTTTTCATTATTAATCTTATATATTTTGAAAAATTTCCATCTTAAATGCAAGGAATGTTTGATTTTTCCGCCAATTTACTCAATACACAGAAACAACAACAACATAGAATACATAATGGTTGGCAATAAATTAATGATGCTTCAAAGAGTAAGTTATCAATTTTTTTATTTAAAGTAGCATTTCAGATTTTATTACACCTTGCTAGCATACCATATGATCACTTAGTTGGGAGAATATGTATAACTTGTTCTTCGGCTACTTATGTTGATAATAAAGATAAAATCACCAAAAAGTGATTAAAAGTCAGAGTCAAAGATCACTATTAAAAGCTGATCTATATCAAAAGTCAAAGATCGTGAATTATGATCTTAGATTGTGTGATCTAAGATCCCAACACTGATTGTTCATAGAATTAATTCCTGTATATGTACTTCCTGTATATGTACTTTATTATCATTTTGATTCATTAATTTTTACCTGCTATTCATTCAAGTAAATTGAAGTAATGAAATAAAGAATTATAGAATAGTAAATGTAATTATATCTTTAAGACTGGTAAATTTGTCTGTTTCTAATTAGCTAGGTAAGCTTATTATTGTGCCTATTGGTAATACTGTATTATGGGTTTTGAGTTTTTTGATTTGCTTGTCTGTCATATACTGGTAATTGTATATGAGTTGGGTTGGAAAACAAACAAATAAATTAATTAATTAATAAAAAATTAGATTACATTTAGAGGCAAATCTTAGAAAACTCATGTTATAGTGATGAGAGCAGTTTTGCTTATGATAATTGAATTTGCTGTGATATTATTAAAACTGAGGATTTACCAGTAATTGTTAGAAGAGCATTTACTTAACTGTGAGTTGCAAATTTCATTAAACAGGAACAGCAGGACAGCCTGGATCTGCAGGACCTGCTGGACAAAGAGGCTCACAAGGTGCAACAGGATTATCTGGTCCTCCAGGACCGGCTGGAGCTTCTGGAACTCCTGGTAGAAATGGGCAGCCTGGAGATGCTGGACCAGCTGGTCCAATTGGACTTCCGGGAAGAAATGGTAACCCTGGTCCTCAAGGAGCTGCAGGAGACCGAGGACCAAGTGGCCAGCCAGGGCCTGTAGGACAATCCGGTCCACTTGGGCCTGCTGGGCAACAAGGATCGCCGGGTGCTAAAGGTCAGACTGGTGATATTGGACCTGCTGGCAACCCAGGATCTCCTGGGGCACAAGGTGACAAGGGACCAGCTGGTCCTGCTGGACCAGCTGGATCCCCAGGTAACCCTGGGTCAGCCGGCCCAGCTGGACCAAAAGGATTGACTGGAGATAAAGGTCCTGCAGGATCTCCTGGACCAGCTGGTTGGTGGCTAACTATTTAAATACTAAATTATCCATAATTTAATACCAAACCAATTTATACTAATAATTAATTGAATTAACAGAATTATTTGCTAGGTCAACCGATTGTATTATTTCAGCATTTTTAACATATTTGTGCATGTAAAATTTTAACTGTATTTTATTTTAAGGAAATCCTGGAACAGCTGGACCTACTGGATCAGTTGGATCTGCGGGTTCACCTGGTGCATCAGGTCTCCCTGGAGCTATAGGTCCTGCTGGAGATGCAGGACCAATTGGGCCTCCTGGTGATATTGGCTTACCAGGTGATAAGGGACCTCAAGGTCCCTCTGGAACTCCTGGTACTGCAGGACCAAAAGGTTCTCCTGGCCAAACCGGTGGTTCTGGACAACCTGGCCCGGCAGGACCGTCTGGAGACAAGGGACCGGCAGGACCTAAAGGAGCAGTTGGTTTAGCAGGAGACCGTGGTCTTCCTGGACCGGCTGGTACACCTGGAGACAAAGGACCCCAAGGTGCTATAGGTTCTATTGGACCTTCTGGTGATGTTGGACCAGCAGGAGATGCTGGAACGGCTGGAACACCTGGAACAATTGGTGAAAAAGGTGCAACTGGTTCTCCTGGATTGGCTGGTGCATCTGGAGATCTTGGACCACCAGGACCTGCAGGACCAGCTGGGCCCCTCGGAGCTCCTGGTGACACTGGTGCTAATGGGGATAGAGGACCAGCTGGTCCTGCTGGATCTCCAGGACAGCAGGGTATGTGATTATTTGATTAATATTCAAAATATCTCTGTGCTTGGTTCCATTGCAGTTATGGTTATTATTTGTTGTTTCTCTCCTTTGTTTGAATCTTAAGTGAAGGCAATTATCATTATCAGGAGGGTTTTACAAATTGCAGAAAAGTTGCATATAACTCACTAATATCTGGAATTTAACGTTTGTTGTGGTCTTATTTATTTTGGTATGGAATCTTATCAACATTAGTATTAATTATATTACAGTAAGGTTGCTGCTTTCAAAAGATATTAATCAGCTGTTAGATTTACACTACTCGGCAAAAATTGTGTACCTAGTTATTAACTGCGGAATGATTGACCCTAATATTAAAAAAAGTAAATATTATTAATAATGATAACAATAGTAGATATGATTATCTGTTTTGGTTTATTGCTTGCAATCAAACTTTGTTTGCATCCTTCTCTTGATTTGAAAGTCCCACTGATTGACGTCTGGAATTAACCTGCTCTTAAGCAGTTTGGATTTGGGGTACCATCGATTAATACCTCTGAGTAGTACAGGTGGTGCTATTAAAGTGGATAAATATTAATTTTTTTATTATTATTATCGTCATCTGATCAATTTTTTTGATGGCTGAAATATATTTTGCAGGTCCATCTGGTAGCAGAGGTCCTCAAGGTTCTCCAGGTGATAGAGGACCAGCAGGCAATCCTGGGTCTTCAGGAGCTCCTGGACAGGCTGGTGCTCCAGGAGATCAAGGCCAACCTGGACCTGCTGGACAACAAGGAGCTATTGGACCAGCAGGTATGTGGCAGGCAATACACATTGCATTTATAGAAACTCATTCATTAATTTCATTCATCTCCATGTGCGCATGGAGATGAATGAATCCGTTGGTGTCTATTGCAATTTGAGTTCGCCTCCTCCATTTGTCTCTGTCTTGTAAGCTCCATATATGTCCATGTTGCACCATTCTTTAATAATGTCTTTCCATTCTTTTTGGTCTTCCTCTGATGTTTTTGCCTTCCATTACTCCGCGCATGATTCGTTTTATCAGCCTTGAGTCGTTCATTCTGCAGATATGGCCAAATAGTCAGAGTTACCTTTAAGTGACTTATTGGATGATGTCTTTCCTTATGCTCATTCCTTGGTTTACCTTTTTGTTGTTGATCTTGTCAAACCATCTGATTCCTAAGATGTCTTTGTAGCACTTCATTTCAAATGTGTGGAGTGTATGGCTATTTTTCTTGTTTACAGTCCAAGTCTTACATGCATATAATACAATGCTTAATATGCATGTTTGGAATAATTTTAAATTAGTCTTATTGGCTATCTTCTTATTTTTTCTACCTCCAAAGACCTCCAAAAATGGCATCAGAAAAATATATAAATATAAAATATATTAGAAATATAATCAAAAATAGAAATTGTCTAATTTAAAAGGAGTAGCAGCATCCAGCAGAAATTGAAAGGTGTAATTGATAACATTATAAGTAGCAAAACTGATTTTAATTGAGGCTGTTATTTCACAGAAAAAATATATTTAATCAGCTGAATAGTTGTAATTCATTGCATCCTGGATCGGTATATGCAGCTGATTGGATCCGATTTACTGAGCTATCCTGATATCATCTTCAAATAGAGTAATCACATTGATTATCATGTTTTGTGACAGCTTGGAATCTCCTTCAAACGTCGTTTACTTGGATCTGATTTTTTTGCTGTTTTTCTGGCAGAGCAATGCTTTTCTCCATGGAGTTAGGGTTAGGGTTATGTTACGGTATTGGATTTGCGGCTGACTGTATATTTTTTCTTTAACAGGTGACACAGGCTCATCGGGCACCCCTGGAACACAAGGACCTAAAGGTGATACTGGTGCAACTGGGCAACCTGGCTCACCTGGTCCAGCTGGTGATGCTGGTTCACAAGGTTCTCCTGGTTCAGTAGGTCAACCTGGTCCAAGAGGACAGCCCGGAGCATCAGGAGCACCGGGTCCATCAGGTGCAACTGGAGGTCCTGGAGGCACTGGATTACCAGGAGATAAAGGATCACCCGGTGATATTGGTCCTCCAGGTTCTGCTGGGTTGCAGGGAAGCCCTGGAACTCAAGGCCCTCCAGGTGCAATAGGATCTCTAGGACCAGCAGGAGATAGAGGACCAGCGGGTCTTCCGGGACCATTAGGTGCACCGGGAGACTCGGGTGCTGCTGGCCCCATTGGATTGCCCGGAGATGCTGGTCAACCAGGAGCACCAGGATCACAAGGACCTGCTGGTACATATGCTTATAAATAATTTTAAACTGTTAATGCATGCATTGCAGTTTTGGGACTTTGAAAAATCATATTTAAGACTGAAATTAAAATATATCTATAGGATTAAAATCAGAGAATCTACCTTGTATGCTTAGGGGCTATCCATATAGTACATATGCAAAAATGGCAATATTTTCACCCCATCCCCCCTATTGCACACCGTACATTTTGGTTACCCCATGCTTACATACAAGTTAGCAACCCCCCCCTGCACGGTGAAACTAATTTTTATCCATAGTCAAAAGGCATTTGTTTACTATTAAATTAAAGGTTTTTAATATTATTTAAATAACTGTGGGAACAGTAGTCTGGACCCTTTGTTTGACCGTGACAAAGTAATTGTGTTCAAATCAAATGTTTATGTCAATAGACCAGCCTTCTATCTATTTATAAATGTGAAATTTGCGTAGGTACAAATTCAGTCATGACCCCTCCCCATTCACTTCCGTACACAAAATCGCCTAAATCTCAAATCCCCTCCCCCTCAGTGCGTACGTACTCTATGGAAGGCCCATACTAGATGTGAATTTCTATGTTATTCTTTTAAAATTATTGGCATTTTTGTTGTCTTTATGTGGATGCATGCATTTAACTTCTTATTTAGCTTTCATTGATTTTGCAGTATAAAGTATTCGAATGTAGGATTTGAAATGTATTTATCTGTTTATACCATTGTTGATATCATGCACTTAGGCTTTATGGAAATATGTCTTTAAGCTGAAAAGTATAATGGTTGTTTCTACTCAAGTATGAGTGATGATTGGACCTCAAAATAATTCTATAAAAATATTATTATCATTTAAGTAAATAGCTTGATATTTCTTGTTTCTTGGAGCATAATTTGTCAGTTGTTTGCCAATTGAATTAAATTGAATTGTGATGGCAAATGAATATTGAAATATCATGTAGATAAGCGAATCTCTTAAACTGCTGATATTTTAGCAAGATCTTCTGATTTGCTGATTCATTATATCCCTCAGACAAGGACTACTTGTAAATGTGTCTTTTCAGTTGCTTGATCAAGGTCCATTGACTCGTTATTTCTGTACATCATTCTGTCATGACCTTCAGATCCAGGCTTAAAAATCACCTGTTCTGAATTACCTATATCCTTATTTGTATTTGACTAAGTATAAACTGAACTTTTGTAATTTGGCTCATGAATTATTCTGACTTGATTAAACCTAAAAACTAGGGCTTCAAGAGACTTATCAACCAATGTCCATTGCATAAAGATAATGCTGCCATACACATTTTGTTATTTTACTTTAAGATGACTGCTTTTACAGGACCCCTTGGACCAGCAGGACCAACTGGACCATCTGGTGACAGAGGGTCTATTGGACCACCAGGGACTCTTGGCGCTCCTGGATCAACTGGACAGCCAGGGCTTACAGGCGATCCTGGCACACCAGGACAAAATGGTGCACAAGGTGCACCAGGTCTCAAAGGAAATCCAGGTGGCCCAGGGCTCTCAGGACCTGCAGGCTCACCAGGTCCTCAGGGGGCCTCAGGATCAACTGGAGCACCTGGAGACCAGGGTTCAAAAGGACCAACAGGCCCTTCAGGTAATAAGGGAAATCCAGGACCCTCTGGTCAGGCAGGAGATAAAGGCAGCCCTGGACAGGCTGGTCTTCCAGGTCCGGCTGGACCTGCAGGAGACCGTGGTCAACCTGGAGACAGTGGAACTCCAGGTACACCAGGAAACCCTGGAGACAAAGGGCCCGCAGGTCCTAGTGGACAGCCTGGATCACCTGGTGTCAATGGAGTTCCCGGATCCACTGGAGCTACAGGAGCCACTGGAGCAACTGGAGGCATTGGACCAAGTGGAAGCAATGGAGATAAAGGTTCCCCTGGGAATCCAGGGCCTCAAGGCCAAAAAGGCCCGATTGGACCACTTGGACCTGCAGGAAGCCCTGGTACCCAAGGTCCTTCTGGAGATAAAGGACCAACAGGAAATGCTGGCTCTCCCGGTTCAATTGGGCAGCCAGGGCAGCCAGGAGCTGCCGGAAACAAAGGTATAACAGGAACTCCTGGAAATCAAGGTCAGCCCGGTTCTCCTGGACAAGCAGGAACGCCTGGCAGTCCTGGATCTGCAGGATTTACTGGCCCATCTGGTGATATTGGTGTACCAGGACCAAGCGGACCAAGAGGTGCAGCTGGGCCTAGAGGACCAGCTGGGTTCTCTGGAGTTGCAGGACCTCCTGGACCAGTCGGATCATCAGGCGCACCTGGACCATCTGGTCAGATTGGATCCCCTGGTATTCCAGGACTATCAGGCGTCACTGGTGATAAAGGTTCTCCTGGCACGCCAGGAAGTCCTGGTTCACGTGGTCCAGCAGGGCCTCGTGGTGACCAAGGACAACCTGGGTCTCCTGGACAGCAAGGATCACCAGGACCTATAGGTCCATCAGGACCCGTTGGAGACACCGGCGATCCTGGTACATCTGGATCACCTGGATCACCAGGTAAAATCTTTGTATGCAGTACCAGTTAAAAATTATTATTTAAATTGACATTCAAGTGTTTATCATTTCCCAGCTTTCCGGCTAGCATTTGACAAGTACGGTAATCCTGAAGAGCAAGTCTCAGCAACATGATATATGCTGATATGTTGGACATACTGGTACTTCAAGTAATGGATCTGACTTTATAATCATATATTAAAGAATTGTGTCTTGTAATCTTAATGTCATGTTGTTTAATGATATTGATCATAAAATGGTAGAATTGTTTTACTTTCCACCAGTGTTCTTCTTATTCAACTGCATTATTTGGGTCCTGCAGGTATCGTTAACAAAGGCAACCTATTTCAATTAGAACAGTATTTTTGATTGTAATAAACTTTACAATATTATGGTTTTGTAATATGAGGGTCGGTCCATAAAAAAGTTAAAAAACGATGCAGTTTTGCTAGATTTTACAATGAAAGATATCCGAAATATACACTTTGAAGAAAATTTTGTTTGGAACAGCCTCAACAAAGTTTATGGTGATAATGTCACAGTGACATCATCTGTAAACATTGAATATAGTGACGTTGCAGTTAAATGCATACCGCGAGGAACAACCTGCAGTTATTCTTTTTAATGGGCTAAGGGACTTAACGCAAATAAATGCCATTCACTCTGAAATGTGCTCGGTATATGGTCCCATGAAAAAATGTTGGGCGACCAGAAATTTGCCTCAGATGAGGAGGCGCAAAAGGCTGTTAGTCAGTGGCTCAATCTGCAGCTGGTGTCGTTTTTCACAGAGGGCATTGAGAAATTTGTTGCCCGATGGGGCAGATGTTTAAACAAGCAATGCGGATATGCTAAAAATGAAACAGCAATTATTTCAAACTTTACATGTAAAGCATTTACTTAAACTTGTACATCTTTTCACTGATTCATTAGATGTTCATTAGATGAAAATGTTCAATGCAGCATTTGTGATGGAAAACATTGTTGGGTAAAATAATTCACAGACTCGCTGAGTTATAAGTGCTTGATGTCATTTATTTATGATACAATGATATTTCTGTTTGTCATTAAGTTCTGCGCAAAACTTATATTTCGGGTTTGTTTCTTTGTAAAAACTAACTAAACTGCAACTTCTTGTAACTTATTTATGGAACGACCCTCGTAATTTTGGATCACAGTGGGTTGGCAAATTGCTACTATTTGTGCTTATTGTGGGTGTTGTAATTAGACTTTGTTGTCTGCTGCATTGATGTTTTGTCACAATTGTTAGGAACTACCGGTTATTTATGGAAAAAGTCATAAGTTGATAGTTTTGCTTAGCTGTGCATCATCATAGGCAATTTTCTCAAGCTTTCATAAAGTGCCAAGCTTATATTAAGGTGTCTTAGTCCTGTATACAGAACTAGAATATCAATGAGCTTGTGAAATATGATTATGTATTTTGGTGAATAGCAATACAGTTGTGTTGCATTTGATAAAATTTGTTTTCATTGTGTAGCAGATAAATAAATATTAGCATACATATAATTTCCGCTTTGCATTTGTAGGATCACCTGGACCAAGAGGACAGCAAGGTAGCACAGGACTTCCTGGTCCATCTGGTACAGCTGGTGGTACAGGACCTACAGGGGCGATAGGACCAAAGGGAAATGCTGGAAGACCTGGACCTCAAGGTGATGCTGGGCCTTCAGGAGGCCCTGGTGCTACTGGACTACCTGGTCCAAATGGCCCTGCTGGAGATGCTGGACCACGTGGCTCACCTGGAGGACCTGGTCCTGCAGGGACCTCTGGTGAAAGAGGACCTACTGGACCACAGGGTACTCCTGGAAGTTCTGGTGCTCCTGGAGCAATAGGGCCTTCAGGTTTGCAGGGACCGAAAGGGCCACTTGGACCATCAGGACAGCCGGGTCAACCGGGAACTCAAGGACCAAAGGGAGATACAGGCAGCACAGGACAAAATGGACCAAAGGGACCAACCGGACAGTCAGGCTCAAAAGGACCGTCTGGTCAAGCTGGATCATCTGGACCACCAGGATCAGCAGGTGCATCTGGTTTTCCAGGTCCACTGGGAAGCACAGGACCAGCTGGAGATAAAGGGCCAGCTGGACCACCTGGACTTGCTGGTCCAATTGGTCAAGCAGGTAGGTTAATTTTTCCTATATATTTACTATGTGTAAATTCTGGAAACTATCCTCATATATTTATTTCACCATTGTACACGGTTCCTTATCGAGAATAGACAAATGACAGTATCGCAAGAGTAAAGTTTAATGTAAACAAACTTATAATCCAATTTAGGTTTTGTTGGACCAAAATCTGTGTTGCTTTAATTGCATACAAAACAACGATCAGAGGTTATATGCCATGCAGTGCTTATATACAGGTCAGAAGTGTGAACTGTTTTAAGTTCTGGCCTTATCCATAACCTTATCTGGGTCTCAAAACTATTATTATTATTATTATTATTATTATTATTATTATTATTATTATTATTATTATTAAACTGACAATTTCTTGTGCATCATATTATCAAACGTCAGGAGCAAGGGTTCATTATAGAGTCCAGCTATAGACCTACAAATGCAATTAAATAACAGTAATCATATAAAAAGAAGAAAACAAAACAAAACAAATGAAAGAAAATCAATCTAAGGCAGAAGAGAATAAGATTTCCGGATTTAGATGTGTCTTTAGATTTTTTTTGAAGGATGACAGAGAACAGGATGATTTAACAGACATTGGTAGATCATTGCATGTCTTTTGCCCTGACACTGCAAATGACCTGGAACCGAGTGATGTTTTGCAATGAGGTATCTTCATAAGACTTGAAGCATTGGACCGCAGAGACAGTTGCAACCTTTGTTATGTTGTCGGTACAAAATACTCTTGAAGATAATCTGGAGCAATCCAGTTTATCGACTTGAACCCGGGAAGAGACTGTTTGTACTCAATTCTCACTCAAACTTTGAGCCAATCTTTGATTCTGTAAAAAACAATCTGCAATATACAGTACAATGCCAAACAGCACACATATTAAATTTCAGTTCTTCACAATTTTTAATAAATATAAATCAAACTAACATACAAATTTCTAATCTAATATCCCATTGTGCACTGTTGCTTTTAGTAAGTAAGTAAGTAAGTAAGTAAGTAAAACACGAAATTAAATTAAATTTAAAAGCATTCACACCAGTGGCTGGCAGTATTTTGAATAGTATTTTGAGTTGCTATATTTTATGCATTTACCTGCTTTTCATTATCATTTGTATACAAGGCACTTTACATATAATTTGTATTCACTCTTTTTTCAGGAGCGCCTGGTCCTAATGGACAAGCGGGTCCACAAGGTCAAATTGGACCAATTGGACCAGCAGGTGCTTCGGGTCCTCTGGGTCCCATAGGTCCATCTGGTCAACAAGGCGGTCCTGGACCAAGAGGCAGCCCAGGTCCAAATGGGCAGCTAGGCAGTCCTGGACCAGCAGGTCCACTTGGTTCAAGTGGAGATACAGGTGCCACTGGACCGCCTGGGCCAAATGGACAGACTGGAAGCCCCGGCCCTAGTGGTTCAAAAGGTGTTACTGGAGCATCTGGAGACCCAGGCCCTGTTGGACCTGCAGGGTCAGATGCCTTGCTTGGTGAAAGAGGAAATCCAGGTCCTCCAGGCCCTCCAGGTCAGCATTAGAACTTTATGACTCTATAAAAGCTAAGAAACTAATTATTTATACCAGACTGTTTTAAAAATTTGTAAATGTAATCCTTCATTAGTGCTAAATAAATAGAGAAGAACTTGTGCTATATTATAGATGATCGTGGTTTTGACTCTTTTAATTGGGCCAACAAAAATTTAGATGTCATAAAAAGTGAGCAACTCTTGAGAAGCTGCTATTTAAAACATATTACAGATGTGCTGAGCCTGGTTCAGGAATATTCAAAACTAACTAATTTTATAATTTAAATTAAGCTGACAGGTGTGCCAGTTGCTTCTCTATTTTACTGGCTTCTGTAATTTACTTTGTCATTAGGGCACAAAAATGAAGAAAAAGCAGAATTACAACTTTGAAAATTTAAAAATCTAATTGTGGTGTTGAATTTGATTC
Organism: Metaphire vulgaris; assembly: GCA_018105865.1. NCBI lineage: Eukaryota > Metazoa > Annelida > Clitellata > Crassiclitellata > Megascolecidae > Metaphire > Metaphire vulgaris. The sequence continues at coordinate 13,270,237 of CM030839.1, read as the reverse complement.
TTTGAGGAAACAAGGTTGATAAAAATGTCTAAAAATTTTAATGATGGCAAGAGAATTGTTAACAAAATGAGCTGAAATTTGGCTAAAACATCATTGCTTTCTGGAAAACCAGTGCATCCAGCATAGTGTACTACCTATGGAGATGATATTTCAATGCACTTAATTGTCTTCAACAGGATCTTAAGGCACTAAAACTGATCTTTTCTAGAAATTTTGGTAGTCACTATGTTTCAAGAATTATTGTTTTTTCAGGTCTCTCTGGCTCACAGGGACCAGTTGGTCCTAATGGCCTACCAGGCCAACCTGGTGCCCCTGGAACACCTGGAGCACCCGGGCAGTCTGGTGGACCTGGACCAGCCGGTGACACTGGACCATCAGGCCCATCTGGAAGCATGGGAATTGCGGGCCCATCTGGTGACACAGGTGCAACGGGAGATAAAGGTCCTACTGGACCTGCTGGCCAAACTGGTCAATCTGGTCAACCAGGTTTGCATTCTTGATTTTTTTAGCCTAAATTCTGTAGAAATGATCGCTGAAATTTTTTCACTATGTTTCCATATATAAAAATATATAAATATAAGTATCCATAAATAAACTCAATGTTGAAAAATGACATCATGTATCTATAAATACTCAATATTACATTTGTTTTTGCTTACCGATGTGTATTGATCATCATCATCATCATCATCATCATCATCAGTCGCGCATAGCCCGAATAGCCATTGTGATTTTATCTTGTCTTCATCCATCCTCACTATTAGGGTAGACCACATCATGAATGAGCTTGTTCCATTGTTTTCTGTTGTCTGTTATTTGGATCACCATTTCTACTGTCTTTCCAGTCCATTGCATGATGCTATCAGTCCATCTGGTTCTGGGTTTGCCTTTTTCTTTTTCATCAGTTGAACCCTTGTCCTTTTCCAAAAAGGTGCCTGTTTTCCTCATGATGTGGCCACAGTACGACAGTTTTCTTCTTTTGACGGATTCCAAAAATTCTTTTGTAACACCTCCCTTCTTTAATGCCCATTCATTAGTTCTTTTTTCTGTCCATGATATATGCAGAATCTGTCTTAATCCTTTCATCTCGAACGCCTTGATCTTTGCTTCGTCTCTTTTTTTCAAAGTCCATGTCTCACATCCGTGAGTTTGCTTGCCATAATGTTCTATTCTGAGCACACTGGAGTGCTTTGGTAGCTGGTAGCCCACAATCATCACAGATATGATGAAGGTGATCTTCCTTGCCATCAATGACAATCAAGGGCAGTTGTGCCACCATCTCAGATGGATGCTGCTAGACAGAGTGCGGGAGAGGCAGGTACTTGGATCAGGAGTTGTGCTACATATCTGAATAGACCGTGCCAGATTGTGAGTAAATCTTGTTGTTGCGTATAAAGTCTGACAACCTGGCATTCAAGATCCGGTGCTGGGCCTTTGTATGGAATGCCTCGATTTTCTGCCAATCTGGACCGGTCAGATCTTGCTGGCATAGAAAAGAACTGGGACAACCAGAGAGGTGTACATCCGGAATTTTATGTGTATCACTGCATTGGTTAATTTATATTTTTGTGTGTGATCAGGTCAACCTGGACCGTTGGGATCTCCAGGTCAACAAGGAGATAGAGGAAGCCCAGGAGCATCAGGATCACCTGGCCAGCCTGGTTCATCTGGTGCACCAGGAGCAGCTGGAGTTTCAGGACCTCCAGGTCCTGCAGGACAGAATGGTCCTTCTGGCACACCTGGTATCCAAGGACCTGCTGGGTCAAAAGGACCAACAGGGGCACCAGGGCCAGCAGGTCCTGCAGGTTCTTCAGGATCTATAGGATTGCCTGGGGACCGTGGATTGCCTGGAGATAGAGGTGCAAATGGAGATCGAGGTGTTCAAGGACCTTCGGGGTCTCCAGGGCCGTCAGGAAATATAGGACCTGCAGGTCCTCCTGGTGCCACAGGAGACATAGGACCTGCTGGGGATAAAGGTCCCTCGGGAGCTTCCGGAATGCCAGGTTCACAGGGTGCTAGTGGCTCACCAGGATCACCAGGTATAGAACAGTTTAAGTAATTTTCTAATTTATGAACATAGCTTTGGCTAAAATATATTACTGTAAACTTGAATGAAACTGCACGTGCAACTGCTTATAACCGACAAATTACTTCTTTATGAATAGGCATAAAAGTGAAATGATAAATGTACGAACATTAGAGCAGTGCAATTAACCTGGGGGTACTTGTACCCATTGGGGGTACTTGAGGGACGTTGCGGAGGTATGCCCAAAGATCTGGAAATAATGTGTGTTTTAGAGACTTTTAGAGACTTGTAAAAATGTTTGTAATAAACTAGAAACTAAAAGAAAAATCAAATTTTCTGGCTTGTGCACACTCTGTGATAGAAGTATATTGCAGTTTATTATTTTTCAACTACAGTATATTATGGGGCATATACTTTGGTCCTCATATAAGGTAGGCTGGTAGGGGGTACTTTGCTCTCTTATACGTGTTTCAATGGGGTACGTAATCACAAAAAGTTTAAGAACCGCCACATTAGAGGCTCAATTCAGTAGGTCATCCAGCATTGTGCATTGCCATCCACCAACCCAGGATCAAATCTGAGGCAGTGAATGGAAATTATTGTGACTCTATCATGCATGCATTTGTGTATGGAAGGGACTTTAGTGTGATATGCAATGCATCGAGTTTAGTTTAGTACTAGAATGTCCCTGATGATAAAAAGTGAAACAGGAGTACCGGTGATGTTGAAATGTATTGAGAGAAGCTTAGCAGAGCACTTGTTTGCAAATAGACAAGCATGTTTAATAGCTGGTTGGTAGGAATATCACACTATGGGATAACAGGAAGCACTGGAAAAAAAAGTCGTCAGAGAAAAAGCTGACTTAAAGGTCATTTATCCCTGCAAAGAAATTCAAATATATATATATATATATATATATATATATATATATATATATATATATATATATCACTTGCATATTTAATGATTGGTATCTGCATTCTTATCAATAAGCTGTGCTGCTTATGGACTTTGCAGGTCAAATGGTCTTAGCAATGCAAAGCATTTGGAAAGTGACACAGTTTTAATAAAACATCATGCATTTAAAGATATTACAAATGATACAAACCTAGCAAACCATACTAAAAGTCTTTCTTTGATGAGTTGTTTAATTAAGAAAGACAAAAGTTTTTAAAAGAAGACTAATGTATAAAGCCTGTAGCTGACTGAACTTGATCTAGAGACAAGCATGTCTGAAGAAATGAATAGTCTTGGCTAAGATGTCTATTGTATGGCTGAAGAGTTCCAAAAGCTCATGGGATTTAAGAGCTGTTATGAAGACTAGCCTGCCTGAATAACATTAATATAATCAGTCAAACTGGGCTTTCAGTTTCCAGCTCTGTCTGGCTATAAATTGAACCCACTGGAATAATACAGCATCCCAAGTGCTCTTAGGGTGACCAAGCGTCATGTCTTAAAAATGTATAAATTTAACATTCAAGTAATTGCAGCTTTTGTAGACTGTTTTTCCAAAGCACAAGGAAATGCTTTAACATTGATCAGAATCTTATTAAAAAATAATTACACAGCTTTCGTAGACTGTTTTCCAAAGCACAAGGAAATGCTTTGACAGTAATCAGAATCTTGTAAAAAAAGTGCAAAATAAAGTTTATACATTGGATTTTCAATGTCACATTTTGGTAATTTTTTATAAAGGTCCGGCTGGCAACATTGGCCCTATTGGTGAGCCAGGAACATCAGGTTCCATAGGCCAACCTGGTCCAGTTGGACCAGTTGGACCAGCAGGAGACAAAGGATCACCTGGTCAACCTGGATCAGCAGGAACTCCTGGTTCCCAGGGTCCTGCAGGACAAAGAGGACAACCTGGGCCTAGTGGAAGCCCAGGTGATGCCGGTTCACCAGGTTCACCTGGATCACCTGGACCTCAAGGAGACAAGGGTAGTGCAGGACCCGCAGGACCTTCTGGAGACAGTGGAGGTCAGGGAAGTGCTGGAATGCCTGGACCAGCAGGTCCTCCTGGACCAGCAGGTGAAAAAGGATCACCTGGCTCACCCGGATCACAGGGACAGGCAGGTCCCTCAGGATCACCTGGATTACAGGGGTCACGAGGTCCTGATGGAGCTCCAGGTCTACCAGGTAGCCCTGGTGATCAAGGGTCCCAAGGACCCTCTGGACCACTTGGACAACCTGGTGATAGGGGTCAACCAGGAAGCCCAGGCATCACTGGACCAACTGGACCTTCAGGTCAACAGGGTGACAAAGGAGCTACAGGCGACAAAGGCTCCCCTGGTGATGCTGGATCTCCTGGAGGTCCAGGTATCCAAGGTCCACCCGGTCCGCTTGGACCAACGGGTGCATTAGGACCTAGTGGTTCTCCAGGACAACCTGGTGCTCGTGGAGATCCAGGCCAGGCAGGGCCTTCTGGACCTGCAGGACAACCTGGACAGAGAGGCTCGCCAGGACCAGCAGGCAAGTAGCAACTGTGGAATAGGAGTCTATTATGACATTTAAGTTTGGAGTTTAGGGGATTAAGTTGTGAAACAGCACTAATAATTACTGGTAACTGTATCAATTTGAAGAATTTTTTGCATAAATTTATGGTTTTTGATTTTGTTCACAGTATGTGGTCATAAACATTAATGCTAATCTGATGCATAAAAGTGATCCAGCAATGCATCATGTCTATTGTCCTGATGCCATTTCATATCATTTCTTGATGTTCGTTATTACAATTTTGATGTAATATGGTATATAATAATAATTGTTGATTTTTAAGTTAAAGAACTATTTTATTGTGATCAATGTACTGTAAATAGTTTTAAGTTCGGGAATTCCTTGATCGTGATTTGTAGGGCCGGTTGGAGCAACTGGCAATGCTGGTGCCACTGGTCCTGCTGGTCCATCTGGTCCTATAGGAGCACCAGGTGGAGTAGGACAAGCTGGCGACAAAGGTTCACCTGGAGATGTTGGTCTCGCTGGGCCACAGGGAGACAATGGTGAGTTCCTTTAACTTGTAGTAATTTTATCTAAGGCTATTTGTGTATTTGTTCAATAATATTCTTATTTTATCTCTGGTTATGTGACAGAATCAAATTTAAGCAATTTGTTCCCATAATTCTAAAATAACTAGTACCAGCAGACACATTTTCTTAAAGTTTGAAGCACTGCAGATGTCAGATTAAGGAAATTGAATGGGAAGGCTAATTTGATTGTCTTTGATAAAAGTGTAGCTTGAATTTATTGTTAGGACAAGAGAGTGCCTTTGAACAGACATCTTCAAGGGTTGGAGCACTGTGTTAGTTTAAAAATATTTGATGTACCAAGTGCTTAGGCATATGATTGACCTGAAAGATTACATTAAATGCCAAGGTTATGCTTTCTAACAATATACTATTCATATTTAAACACCTTGGTATTTTGAATACAGTGTAACACTGCCACTATGTGTGCCGTTTCAGGAGCGCCTGGTCCGTCTGGAGATATTGGACCTGCTGGACCTCCTGGGAGCATTGGTCAGCCTGGTTCGCCTGGATCTCAAGGCAGTCCTGGAGATACTGGAGCCACAGGGTCGGCTGGATTGCAAGGATTAGCTGGAGACAAGGGTCCTCCAGGGACAATAGGCGCGACAGGTGACAAAGGTTCACCTGGTCCTGCGGGAAATAGTGGTTCGCCAGGAGCACCAGGACCTGCAGGTTCACCTGGAGATCGAGGAGCTCCTGGAGATAATGGTTCTCCTGGAGGTCCCGGTCCGAATGGTTCACCAGGCAAGCATACTGCTGTTGATTATAACAGTAGCTAAACTACTTTGACTTATTGTGTCAATAACTTTACTTCAGAAGCTCACCTTCTCTCCTGATCATTTCCACAAAATCTTAAGCACTCTGCTTTTCTTCTCACTTTATTATGTACCGGTATTTATTTTCCAGTTAAAGCATTCAAAATGACCTTGCAAAATATAGTTTTGTCTGTGATGAACTGTATTGATGTATTAAAACAATAACTACCAAACATGGAGAATGGTGAACCTGGAAATGGCGATGCTTTATTTGGATCAAAGTAGTGTGGAATCATAAGTTTCAGCTACTGACTACCCATGTTGATCAGGGCATGGAGTTCCAAGTTACCTTGGTATAAGAAGTATGAGAAACACTGTGGATTCTTTAAATAGAATCTGGGGCAAAGCACCAGAAGAAAGTGATTCTGTTCTGGTGAATTTCCAAGCTATTCTTTAGTTCCATCACAGTGCAAATTGGAAACTATTTGAATGGTTTGCAGTGCATAAAATTCAATGTAATTATAAGGCTTGATTTTAAATTGATTTTCATTTCTGTTTTCTGTGAAGACTTTGAAATATGTTGCTAGCTCCCAAAAGTTTTGATGTATGGAGATAATCTGATAGTGGTTACATAAAAATTGCATCAACATAGTTTCTGCCTGTGAACATGAATATGTAATCCTGCAACATGGAGTAAATGCATATAGGCTTGCCATTATAAGCCTGCCTAGAATTCTTAGTACATGGGAGTAAATAATTATATACATTTGTTCAAACTGAATGAGAAAATCAAATTATGGAAAATGTATTAGAGTCTTGAATCTTGAATGCATAAGCTATTTCAAAATATGTAAGTCATCAATAGGAGTTATTTGAAAACCTCACACACTGTTTCCATAATATATTGTAGTCATTTGTGACTGCCATTATTGCCATATATTCGTGATTCTACAAAAAAGCATTTGATTCATCTTTTCCTCTAGTTGCCTGGCCTTTGCTGATTCTGCCTAACTATTAATGGCTTGCACAGTTGCATCATAAGAGCTTGTTGGAACAGCATCTTGCTGTAGGCATCTACTAAGAGCTTGGCGGCTTTTTGCTAACATGTCAAAATCATAGATGTTACAGTGTATTACATGTACCCTTATGTTTTTTAAAAATTTCTGCAAAGACTTACGGAAGTTTATAGTTAATTTGGAATACCAATGTGTAGCTTTAGTTTTTGGTGATGTCTATGTTTAAACTACTAGTTTTCTGTAATATAAACCATTCATTTTAGGGCCCTCTGGAGCTCCTGGAGCAACTGGTGATAAGGGCCCAGCTGGAGGACCAGGTAGTGCAGGGCAAAGAGGTCCAGCTGGACCAGCAGGACCAAGAGGGGCTGCAGGGCAATCAGGAACGCCTGGAGTTCAGGGCCCAGCTGGCTTGGCTGGTGATAGGGGACAACCAGGTCCTTCAGGTGTGGCAGGTGACAGAGGTCCCACCGGACCAGCAGGTCAATCAGGACCACTTGGGCCATCTGGGCAAGCAGGTGACACAGGAGACCCAGGTCAGGCTGGACCTCCAGGACAACCTGGATCAAAAGGACCATCTGGTCCGACTGGAGCTTCTGGTACTCCAGGTGGACAGGGTTCTACTGGTCCAGCTGGACAAAATGGACCACCAGGACAAATTGGACCCGCAGGTCCAGCTGGTCCAGCAGGGACCCGTGGTTTGCCTGGTTCAGCTGGACCTCCAGGACCAAGCGGACAAACTGGAAGTAATGGCTCACCAGGAATTCAAGGACCCAGAGGTTCTGATGGACAGAGAGGAAATCCTGGTCCGCCAGGTCAGGCAGGCTCACCGGGTCAGCCTGGGACTTTGGGTGTACCAGGTGATACTGGACCATCTGGACCTCCTGGGCCTGCAGGTCAACTTGGACCTCCTGGGCCAGCAGGACCTGCTGGCGATAAAGGATCTCCTGGCCCATCAGGATCAAAAGGAAGTATAGGTAAGTTTGATTGTGATCATATTCTTGAAATATTATATTGTTAGTGCTTGCACTATTTAGGTACACAATTACCGGTAGTGTAATTATGCTTTCTAATAAATGGTTTGCATAGTGTGTGAAGTTGGTAAAGAATGCTGCCATTGCTGATGATGCAGATGCTGATGTCTATTCTCATATCTGATAACTGACTTCTTCACCACTTCATTTTTATCCTTAACTAATTGCCTTAGTTTAGTTCACCAATTGTATGCTGACAGCAGTTGGTCAATTCCTTTGTTTTGTATCCTCAATTGTGTGGCACATCAGTCAAAGAAATAGATTTAATGACATTTTAGCTTTGATGGTAAGCATTTTTATGCTCTCAAGGATTTACTCTCCACTACATCCACTTCAGTAGTTTACCCATAAATAGACTATTGCGACTCTTGTACTTATGACCTTTATAAGACCTGAGCACTGTACATCAGTAGTCTGCAATCAATCCACAATGCACTGTCTCAAATGGTTGCCATGTGATCATAATTTTATAATACACCCATAGTCCCATACTTAAATCACTGCACTGGCTATGAATGACAAAATGCATTCAGAATAAATTCATATGTATACTTATATGTAAATTTCATTCATCAAAAGATGTCTGCCTGTGCAAGCTAAAGACATAACAATACCCTTGCTCTATTTATAATAAGAGCATGATTTTCAAGTGGTTTAGGAGTCATTAGCCTGTGTGAAAACTACTATAATTAACTAGTCTTAACATTTAATAACCCAGTTCTCCTTGATAACTTTTATTGCATTTATTGTTTCAGCTGTTACTGTCTTTTCATCCATTATGCTCAATTTGTCCATGACCCACCCACCAAAAAAGCTTCATTCTTCATTAGCCTCACCCTCTTGAAGAATTTGCATTTGTGGCCTCTTGTGTGCCTATAGTGTGCTAATGTAAAGAATCGCTTGTATGGCACAATCATTCCTAGTCATTATTTTGTATGTTTCTATTAAATCTTCTCTCTCCCTGCTTTATAATGTTGTCAACCCACAATATTGAAGTCATTTTTCATAGCTTAAATTATTGTATATACTGTATATGCTTGTTTGCCACCTCTCTCTTTTGTAACTATGTAATCCTTCAGTGACCTACCTCTGCAGTCGTCCCTTTCATATTCATATTCATATTTCATATCTCAAGTTTGAAACTCCTTTTCAATATCTCTTTACTGTTAAGTCACGGACAATGATTTTATATTCACTACCTTCACAATTCTTGCAACTTATCAAATTTTTGGTCTAAATTAAAAGCCAACCTTCAAAAGAATATTCTCTCTGTAGAAGTTTACTGAAACTTGTCTGAACCAAACACAGGTGTTGATACTCAAACCTTTGATTTTGTGTCAAAAAAACAAGCAACTACATTATAATGATAATATCAAACAAAATATAAACAAAATGCAAGCAATTTTACTTTATTTGATCTGTCTTTAATAATTTAAGGTAATGTTGGAGTACCTGGAGGTCAGGGTGCATCAGGCATGCCGGGACCCCTTGGTCCGCCAGGTGCAACTGGCAGCCCTGGTCCATTAGGGCCAGCAGGAAGCAGAGGATCTGCTGGACCTAATGGAGCAGTTGGTGGTAGTGGAGCACCTGGACAGCCAGGCTCTCAAGGTCAGCCAGGTCCACAAGGACAGAGAGGAGATCCCGGACCTCAGGGACCGAGTGGCACACCAGGAGGTGCTGGCCAGAAGGGTTCAGTGGGATCACCAGGACAGAGAGGTTCACCAGGTACTGTTTAGTCAGTTTTATGCTACGGTTTGTGTAAATAGCATTTATCTGATGGCATATTCTACATTATTCGGATTATTCAGTTTTTAGTACATTAAAAAATTCATGGCGCAATTAGTTGAGTTCAATTGAAACAGATGACTGATACATCTGTTTTTATTTGTTGAATGCAGATTTTATGCAATGACAAAGTAAGAACCATCAATAGGCTTAAAATTATCAGTCATGCAAACAACTTCTTTAAGAAATATAAGTGGCTGTGCATCACGCACACACACACACACACACACACACACACACAAACACACATTCTCTGCCTGAGAACGTGACAAAAGCAAACTCTTCTGAACTATTCACAAAGAACCTGAAAGACACACTTGTTTAACCCCTTAACCATGTATTTAACTGTAACTCAATGTAAAATGGACATATATCCGGGATCCCCAGTTAAGGGGTTAACATTGCTTACAAGTGATACGCGTTTAAGTGCAATTGACTTTGGCCTTAGCCAGGGCTTTTTTTGTTTCAAAAAAATATTTTCCAGAACACAATAGTTGGAAGTCAATTGTGAACATGATGTAGCGGCCGTACATTTACTATAATCAATACAACAGTGTATGGTGTGTCTTTAATTAACACGCTGTCGCATGTGTAATGAGAAATTTGAAAGATGATATGGAAAATAGATATAGTTCTAAATATTCTATTTATGAATTTAATGTTGCAAAAAAAGTCTTCAGATTTTCCGGAACGCCATTCTGCCTCGTTCCGGCACAAAAAGCCCTGGCCTTAGCTATGTATAATGCACTATAAAAAGTGTCTAAATAATAATAATAATATCATACACATAGTACTTACTGACATTGGAATAGAAATTTCCTGGCAGATGACTGTCTAACATTGAATTTTGTTCCTTGTACAGTATGTCATGATATTTACTTTTCACGCTTGAGAAATTCTATGAATCTGTGTTGTGATTTTAATTAAATATACTTATCTTAGGTATTTCTGGATCACCTGGTGCAAATGGAGGGCCAGGTGCAACAGGACCTGTTGGACCGCAAGGGCCAAAGGGTCCTTCAGGAAGCCCAGGACCAGCCGGAACGCAAGGTCCAACAGGCTCAGCTGGAAACAAAGGTCAGTCTGGACCAGCTGGCGATCGAGGAACTCCGGGTCAAATCGGAGACACTGGCAGCACTGGATTTACTGGATCACAGGGTCCTCCTGGTCCAGCTGGGTCTCCAGGCGACCGAGGTATTGCAGGACCTCCAGGTCAAGTAGGAGCCACTGGTTTGTCAGGATCTATTGGTCAACCTGGACCAGCAGGTAACATTTCAACTATTCATGTTAAGAAATGAAGACTATATGTTGAAGACAAACATGCATTGATTCTTGAAAAGGAATTATAATTTTATTATAGTTGCCTTTACCTATTAGTAACTTATCTTGTAACAAGGCACTAATGCCACTGTTAAATTTAATCTTCATTTTATAATAATTGTGCAGAATTGTATCTTTCAGTCTATCCTGTTTAGTGATTTAGCTGGCATATTTAAAAGTACTGTGGATCAATTTATTCTCTTTTTACAGTATTACCTATGCTGCAGCTTTGTGTAACTACGGTAATTGAGGCACAGAATTTGTTGTGGATTTCTTTGGGCAGCAGTTCATATCAAATACAAAATAATGTGTTGATTTTGGATGTAAATCAGACTTTCTGAAATTGAAATTTCAGGACCGACTGGCCCTAATGGTGCTGCTGGTGACGTTGGTTTTACTGGCGCTGCAGGAAATAGGGGTTCTCCCGGACCTATAGGTCCAACTGGAGATTCTGGATCTCCTGGTGCAAATGGTCCGCCTGGCAGTATTGGTAGCCCCGGACCACAAGGATCATCCGGAACACCTGGATCAAGTGGAGCACCAGGCCAGACAGGCCCGTCAGGAGCACAGGGACCAACAGGACCTGCTGGTTCTGCAGGACCAAGTGGTTAGTATTCAGATGGAGGTCGATGATACTGCAGCAGTGTTGTGCTTTTAAGAATTGTTTAATAAAACAAACACAAGGATGTGTATGCGTGCATTTGTGTAGCACAAGGATGAATATATATACATAATATATAGATATATAATGTCTAATATATATGTATATGTATAATATATATATATACATAATAATAATAATAATAATAATAAATAATAATAATTAATAATAATAGTATAATATATATACATACATATATATATATATATATAATATATATACATAATATATAGATATATAATGTCTAATATCTATATAATATATAGATATATAATAATATAACTACATATATAGATTTTTTACTCAAGTCTCTAGATTAGACCAAAACATATAAATATGTTTCATCATGTGTTTTTAGTAGAACTAAATAAGAAATTGTCCTAGTCTAGTAGACATTTTAAAATTGTATTGTGGTGTTGCATATTGTTATTAGGTGACCCTGGACAACGAGGAGATCCTGGCGCTACAGGACCTGCAGGTCCATCCGGACAGTCAGGTCAGGCAGGTCAGAATGGACCACCTGGTCCTCCAGGTCAGTCAGGACCCATCGGACCAGCAGGACCGAAAGGTTCTAATGGAGTTTCAGGTCAACCTGGAACACCAGGTGATGTTGGTGGCCCAGGGCCAAGAGGCCCAGCAGGTCAACCTGGATCCTCAGGATCAGCTGGATCAGTTGGACAGGTTGGTCCTTCAGGACCTTCTGGACCAGCAGGGCCTTCTGGACCTCAGGGGCCCGCTGGACAGTCAGGGCCAGCTGGTTCGCCTGGATCACAGGGACCCAGAGGTGAGCTAAAAAAACTATGTTGAAGCTGATTTCTAAATTTAAACTGCAAATAATGAAAGCCACTTGCCTCCTATGCAGTAAGATTTCTAAAATCTTGATTTCAATTATCAAAATGTGTATGAATGGAATTGGTATTATTAAATAGTAATAGTAATAGTAATAATAATAATAATAATAGGTTATAAGCCTTAATATATCTGCTAGTTAATTACTTTGGTTTATAGAAACTGAAAGAAGTGGCAAAGGCAGAGAGACAGACTACTAATTATCGTGAAAACTAATAGTTATGTTGCAATGATGTTGATTGATGGGCAGAAAGTCTGCCATCAAATTCATAGGTCACAGGCAGTAGTAATAACTTTATGTATATGCCTTCTCTCTAAAAAAAATAGAGAACATGGAAGGAATCATAATTGGAGGGTAGAACATTAACAACCTGAGATTCACGGACGACGCAGCATTAATGGCGTACACACAAAAGAAGCTACAGGAATTAGTGGATGAAGTAGTTAAGGAAGGTGAAAGAAAGGGACTAAAAATAAATACAAAGAAAACATACTGCATGGTGATCTCCAAACAAAAAGATACACCAAGATGCCAACTACCGGTATACATAAATGGACAACTGATAGAGCAAGTAAATGACTTCAAATATTTAGGAAGCTGGATATCCAGCAATGGGAAATGTGAAAAGGATATAATAACAAGGATTGCCATGGCAAAATCAGCATTTGTGGAATTAAAACACATCTTAACAAATAAGAGAATATCAATGGAAACAAGGATAAGGGTCTTGGAAACTTATGTATGGTCGGTATTGCTATATGGCACAGAAACGTGGTCAATCTCCAAACAGATGAAGAAAAAATTAGAGGCAGTGGAAATGTGGTTTTTAAGGAGAATGATGAAGGTTTCTTGGACAGAGAAAACATCAAACCAGGAAATTTTGGAAAAGGCAAACGCAAGAAGGAAATTGCTAAAAACTATAAAGAAAAGACAACTAGAATTCTTCGGACACATAATGAGGAAAAAAGGCCTGGAAAACTTAGTCACAACAGGTAAAGTGATGGGGAAAAGAGCAAGAGGGAGACAAAGATTGACGTTCATTGAAAACCTGCTATGCGACGTGAAAGACAAAATATCAGAAGTAGAACTGCTACAAGCGACATACGACAGAGAGGAGTGGAAGTCCATGGTCGCCAACGTTGTAAAACAAGGCACCTAAAGAAGAAGATATGCCTAGCTTGACCATTAAGAAGGGAAACCATATCAGAAAAAATCATCTTATGACCATCTGCAGCATTCATACCAGATGAGTTCAAATAGTAGTGTAGTGTTTTTTGGTGTAATTATTGAAGTTGGTGCTATGGTATTAGGGGAATATGCTGTGACAAAATACAGCATGTTTAACGTTTCTCATTTTTATAGGTCTCTATGTAGGTTTGACCATAACAGAATTTTCACTTGGAAATAGTCCATTGGACTTAAATAATGCTTTACTCTATCTTGATATCAGTCCTACTTTTGATTTATTCATTGTGATTTATGGTTGATGTGACTTCTATTAATAGCATCAAGAAATCCGATTTTATGATAAGCACCTCTAGATGTTTGAGATGTAAAAAAAGTAGATACCCGGTAGTGTGTAGCTGTGGAAATCTTGTTAGGATGAGTGACATTAGGACTTGCTGAGATTCAATTCTTGCCAGACTAGTTCTATAATAGCATAGAATTTAGGTCAAACAGCTTTAATATCAAAGCCAGTTCACACCAGGTTAGAAATTTCAAAACCAGTTCACTGTGAAAATGGGTTATTTTATTATCCGTTGATCCAATGTGAGTCCATGTCACATGATGTTTGACTGTAAATAACATGATTGTTTCAGGTCAGTCTGGCCCAATTGGTCCTGCTGGACAGAAAGGCCAACCTGGAGGTCCTGGACTTGCTGGATCACCGGGAGACCCTGGACCTCCAGGAGACAACGGACAAGCTGGAACCGCAGGTAGTGCTGGTGATACTGGACCAGTAGGACCAGTGGGAAATCAAGGACCTGCTGGACCAACAGGAGACAAGGGGTCACCAGGAGGTGTTGGCAGAACTGGTCCTCAAGGACCACAGGGTCCACTTGGCAAGTAGTGTTCTGGATATAGTAAATGCTGACTGTTAACTTTCATGTCTTTCTTTACTGAGCACTGAAAATTGAAAATTTCAAGTACAAAGTCATTGCCTACTTGCTGGTACTAATTAGATGCATTTTTCATAGAAATTCCAAGATGTCATACTAATTTAACTTGTGACATTTTAAAGTCTGACTTGCAATAAAGCATATATGATTGCTATGCTGCTTTAATATAAATTTGTAATTATAATGTTTGTATAGATAATATAGCTAAATGATTGCAAATCTTTAAAAGCTAACTGAGCTGATCTTCTGGTCTTTCAAGAATAGTAGTAGAGCATTCTTTGCTCAATGGCTAAGGTGCTGAAATTAGCATTGCATTGTCTTTTCACTGTTGCTCACTGCTCTTGCCAGCAATAACAACAAATAAAGTGCAATACAACAACACCATCAACAGATCATTGCATCAAGCATTGAAAACAGTGGATGCAATTTCTGTCTTACTTCTTTTTTATATTTTATCTATAAAGGTCAATCGGGTTCTCAGGGAGCTCGTGGTAATCCTGGGCAACAAGGACCAACAGGACCAAATGGTCCTACAGGTCCAGCCGGAGACCGCGGCGCACCTGGAGACACAGGCAGCACAGGTGGGACAGGAGCTACAGGGCCATTGGGAAGCAAGGGTGCACCTGGTGTACCTGGACCACCAGGAGGTTCAGGATCTCAAGGTCCTGCTGGAAATATTGGTTTGCCGGGACAAGGGCCTCCTGGACCTGCTGGTCAACCAGGTCAGCCAGGAGACAGAGGGCCAGTTGGCCCTGCAGGTGAGTTTTATACATACAGACACATTATTACTCCTGTAATTTTATGGTTTGTAATGTAATATCTGAAGCTGCTTACAAATTGTTTCAATTTGACAAGAGACAGTCTTTTCCACATCAGTCTTTTCCAGAATCCTGTCTCAGCCAACTTTCATTGCTTTGTGTCTAAAAATCATAAGGTCTTGTGCTTAAACATTATTATACAAATAATACTCAATTATTAATTTTCTTCAGACATTTCAGCTTTTAAATATTAGCTGTGTGATCTGTTTGATTTGTGTCTTTATCAACATCAGAAAAGACCATTTCCTATCTGTTTCTTTTTGACCTTGCAAAAACTGAATTCTTTTAATAAGGCATTAGCAACAAAAATTACTGGTAAACTAGTACTTTTATTATTTAGCATGGCCTATATATGTGTTATGTGATAAACTTATAGAATTATTTTTATAATAGTATCTCCTGATTTACAGTAATCTAGACTCATCCATACCCACATAATATTGGTTGGCATGCTGAAAACACTACAGCCTCCTCACTCTATAAGATCACCGTCTTGCTAGTTGACTTTTAATAAAAACTTATGTGTTTGCCAATGATTGTCCAATTCAATATTTTGAAAATCATAATCATGTCTTGCTAAATTTTATTATGTTATAGGTCCACAAGGTTCTAACGGTCCAGCAGGCCCAAATGGTGATCCAGGAGCTACCGGTTTACAAGGGCCATTAGGACCTTTGGGGCAGCCTGGACCATCTGGACCCCGTGGAGTCAATGGAATTGCAGGTGCTCCAGGTTCTTCAGGCTCACCTGGGATCCGAGGTTCGCCTGGTCCATCAGGAAACAAGGGATCGCCGGGACCTCCGGGTATTGTTGGAAGTATAGGACTACCAGGATTGCAAGGAGCCCGTGGTATACCAGGTGGACTAGGTGACACTGGAAGTACAGGATTTACAGGTCAACCAGGTGATGTTGGATCGTCAGGCATTGCTGGTCCACCAGGATTACCTGGAGATAAGGGATCACCTGGAAGTATTGGGTCAAATGGTGTACCTGGACCAGCTGGTTCTCCTGGAGATAGAGGTGGTCCTGGCCAACCTGGTAGTATTGGACCAGCTGGCCAACCTGGAGCTCCTGGGCCTTCGGGACAGACTGGTCCACAAGGACCACCAGGAGCTACGGGGTCTGTTGGCGCTAAAGGGCCACTTGGTCAGAATGGTTCACCAGGATCGACGGGTCCAAGTGGCCCAATTGGTCCTCCTGGTCCCATTGGGCCAATCGGTCCAGCTGGAGACAGAGGACAGGCAGGCCCAGTTGGTTTTACTGGATCTTCTGGAAATCAGGGACCAAGAGGTGAGGTAGGTCCACAAGGAAGCAAAGGATCCCCTGGTCCTTCAGGACCCCTAGGGCCTCCAGGATTTCCCGGTAACAGTGGTGATGGAGGGCAAATTGGGCAGCCTGGTACAAATGGAGGTACGGGTGCTACAGGAGCTAGTGGCTTTCCTGGACCAGCAGGGCCAAGTGGAAATCCAGGCCAGCCTGGACCCCCTGGTGATAATGGATCTCCAGGTTTTGCTGGTCAACCAGGAGAGAGGGGTACAAATGGTCCTCCAGGCTCAAATGGACCTCCTGGACAACTAGGGCCTCCTGGTCCTGCTGGACCTATAGGCCCAAGAGGAGATGCTGGATCATCTGGACCCCTAGGTGACAAAGGCCCAGTCGGACCACAAGGATTTGCAGGGCCTGCAGGCCCAATCGGTCCTCCTGGTCAAGCCGGACCAATTGGTCCTAATGGGCCTTCAGGACCACAGGTAATTTTTCATCATTGTGTAATCTCAACTGTTAATATCAGTCTTGAACTATTTATATATCAAACGTCATTTGTTCTAATGTCTTTAAATCACCAGGCTTATAGTGACACATGATAAACACACCATAGGTTTTATGATACACAACTCCTATTTGAGGGTTAGCTGTGAATGTAAGTGGAAAGGAAAATCTGTAATACTGTATTTGGATAAATAAATAAATGTTTTGGCTGCAGCTTTAAACTTAAGCCATCACTGTCAATGTCAGTAAAATGAAAAGGATGGTAACTTGCTGTGTGATTTATGTCTATGAAAAACATATGCATAAATTTCTCAAACTAGTGTACAGCTAAACAAAAAATTATTGCAAACAAAAATTACTTTTAAGTAAATAAATATATAGCTGATCTACTATCGAGGAAAACCAAATTTGTATTGGCACTGTGAGCATTCCAACACAGGACACAGCAGTACACGTTCAAACTGCACAAACAACACTGTTTGAAAATGAAACTGCAAAAGAAGAGCACAGTAGAGAACTGTGCACAATGCAGCAGTGAACAAACAGTATAGTTTGTAAAAATCACACAATTAGATTGTGTTATAAATGCAATGATACTTGTGGTAAAAACAGCTGTATTTTACCAGTAACATAAACATACTATGGTATACATGGTTATATTTTAACATCCATTGACATTCATTCACTAGCATTCATATTAAATTTATTAGCATAATTAGTTAAATAGTGGCGACTCTAACTGACTTCATCCAAGACAATCTATTCATAGGGTCCTGATGGTGCTCCGGGATCATCTGGACCACAAGGCTTTTCTGGATTGGTTGGATCATCTGGTCTTCCAGGTTCACCAGGCTCTCCTGGACCTCAAGGTTCAAGTGGGCCTGTGGGCCCCAATGGTCAGCCAGGACCCTTGGGTCCATCAGGACCTCGTGGAAGTCCAGGTCAAAATGGTTCACCAGGTGACGTTGGAAGTCCTGGTCCTGCTGGATTTGCAGGACAGAGAGGTCCACCTGGTGGAACAGGTGCCACTGGAGGTGATGGTGCAACAGGATACTCAGGACCACTGGGATTCACTGGACAGCCCGGTCCTGCCGGACCTCCAGGTGATCTTGGACCTGTAGGACCCCTCGGACAGCCTGGACAACCGGGTTTCAAAGGAAGTCAGGGAAGTGTTGGTGGCACTGGACCAGTTGGTAGAACAGGACCACCAGGTATGGCATTCAATAATTTTCACAAAGTACTGAAAATGAGGCTCAAAATTTTCAACTTGCTTTAGATTACACAAATATCAATCTATCATATATCATTGTCTCTGCAAGACATTTCATTAACAGAGATTTCTGTTGTTGCTGCCATTGTGCATTTGATTTTGATAAAACTACGGTATTTATAACTAGTATATGCCATCATCTTCATAAGATTCTCTGTCCTGTTACAGGATGAGAGCTTCATTACTTCTATTCCTGTCTGTGCCTTGCCTCTTCTTTGATTTTGCATCCTCCTTGTTCTAGTATATGCCATATAAAGCTGAAAATCTATTGTGTCTGTATGTGATTATTTTGAGTTGGAATTTTACATTTGACATCTGCATTATGAGAGGATTTGTTTTCTCATAAGTTTTATCCCAAGTGTTCTCCCATGCCTTTAATATTTGCAAACATTTGAAAAACCTTTACTTCTCCACTATAAACTAATGGCACCATTGCGAGACTTCATTAGCTGCCACGATGTAAATTACAACGGACACGTAATAATGACGTACTTTTATAGCACTTGTTCTAACTTTCCAAGGCATCACTTGATGATGGATAGCCATTTGAGTGAGAAGCAGTGAGATCGACCAGGATTTGAGAGGGTGGAAGATTTGTTGGAGACAGGGTTCGTTTGATTTGTTTTTGGAGCACTGGCGTTATGCAGTGTTTATTCTAGCCACCTTGACATTGGGGGGGGGGGGTTTGAAATGTTTGGGGGGACAAGGTCTGAGTCTCCACACTGGGGTGGGGAATTTCCATCCCCCAGCCAACATATAATTTGGGGGGGGGAATTCCCCCAGAGAAGGTCTAGAATAAACACTGGACGTTATGGAAGTATGTGAATCTCTTTCTTGGAGGTTCTAAATTATATTTCATACCGGGTAGTGCTGGGTATTTCAGCTGTTATTTCAATAAATATGATATTTGTTGTTTGCACACATTGAACACATCTTTTATTTGAATTTCAAAAAGTGTAAAATTAAATGATAGGCAGTAACGGCTACACTGGAGCAACTGGGGCCACTGGATTCACAGGAGGAATTGGAGCCACAGGATTCACTGGAGCAACTGGTGCCACAGGACGGCTTGGTGCTCTAGGATCACCAGGATTTACTGGTGATATTGGCCAAGCAGGTATAAAATACTGCATTGCTAAGTTGTTTATAAAGCCATTATAAAAACTGTGCACGTCTTGCGGTTACAAAGATTTGCACCCAAATACATACATACTCATGCATGTAACATCATACATCAAGAAGTCATCATTCAAATGATTGTCTCTAGTTCACTGTTTCAGCAAAATGATTGAGAAAGACAGTCTGATTTTGAACAAACCTGCACATCGATTCATAACTTCCTTATTCTGCAAGATGTTTAAACTATCTTGCGGGTCATGGCTTACTTATCTCTGAACAATGCTAGTGCAAAACCATTATGCCAAATTTGACACTTTATTACAACAGGGTCTCCTGGACCTCAGGGTCCAAATGGTCAACAAGGATATACTGGTGCCACTGGAATATCAGGCAGACCAGGAGTCCAAGGAGCCACTGGTCCGACAGGTCGAACTGGTGCAACTGGTGCCACTGGCGGAACTGGAAACAGAGGTGAAAAAGGACCACGCGGTGATCCTGGTCGTTCCGCTTTGGGTTAGTGGAACAAAGTTAGACTCCTTTGGCTTTCGAAAAAGTGTATACTTGAAGTACACTAACTTGATGGGATTAACATTTATGCAGCAGACAACTTAGTCAACAGATTTCTTAGCATCGAGTGTTTTATTTTAGTAATTATTTAAATTTCGTTGCAAATGTCACATTCTCAATTGATATGGTTATTTGAATAGACAGATCATTTAAGAATTAGTTGAATATAGACCATGTGTAATGATCTGCTTAGTTAATAAGGTCTATAGCTAGCTTGATCACCTTAAGATTAACCAGTAGGATCTAAGTAAATTCAGTGGATTATGATGCATACCATGACATATGAATGTACTTGGACCATAGGATATTTGATGGTTTGACGCTGTCACTGTCTACTGCATTTAATTTGTGAGGGCCTAAAAAAGACAAGAATGACACCATGTTTTAAAATATAAATCTAATTTTTGGTGTGCTAATGGGGAAAGTGCAATAATATTGAGAGTGATTAAAATTTCCAATAACAAATTTGCAGGCCTTCAGAGCTCCTGGGATGAAACAGGCTTGAATGATCAACTACAAGAAAACGAAACGGATTTGGACAACCTTTCAACGGGAATAAGAATTCTTCTTTACGGCATGATTGGCTGGCTTGCGCTCATCACGATTGCCTCAGTCGTTGTATTTGTCATCGTTAACATCCGCCTTAACCAAGCGAATCGTGCCCTTGATGAACTCGAGGTCGGATCCGAGTCAACGGTAACATCGAAACGTTCCCGGGTCATTGACATTTTCAGTAGAACTGAACCCCCAACATTTTACAATCTGGATCGTGAAGCGTTGCAGCAGGATGGAGACGTTATAAAAGTGAGGGCAACGGATGACGAGTGCGAATGCGTCAATGGAAGTCCAGCAAGAGAACCAACAAGCCAAGAACCAGCAGCTGCTGCTAGTAGCAGCAGTACCCTGCCAGCGACAGAGGATCACTGAAGCATCCCGATATTCTTGTTGCAGACAGATTCGTGGGAGGAGGAGGAAGAAGGGGACATGCACAATGTAAAGTCTCACGTGATGTAAACTCCATAGCATGTATTTAGAGCCTATTCTAACAACACTGATTTCAATTTCGAACAAGAATAACATTTCAGACCGCATGTATGTTTTTAAACTATGCTATGTTGTATGACAAATTATAGAAATGTGTCGACGGTGGATGCTACTTGCATGTTTGTCGTGCTACTTTGAACTTTGTGCTGTAAAAGGACTTGCATTAGGAAGAATTTAGCATATGTATACATGAACTGTGATTGTGCAGTTATAATAGACCTGTAGAACTGACCGATATTTGATCCAAATTGTAAAAGCAGCTAACTTGATATTATTTTTTGTTGCATCTGCATTCAAACAGCCACGCCAATGTGAAAACAAATACTTTAAGCATTTTAATGGTGCTGAATGTATATTATGTTGCAGTTATTTCTCTCAAAAGTTTCTCTGTTCATTATGGTGAAACAGACTTTAGAAAACACCAGTTGACTGTTGTAGATCTCTAAATTTACACACACACACACACACACACACACTTATTGGCAATGGCAACTGTATCACTGTAGATATTTCAAATCTTATATTTTGTTTACAAGTTTTACTGAATCTAAATTTAAAAAGTAAGGTTTTTTATTTAGTTTTATAGAGAATTTATTTACAAAGCTTTTAAATATGGCAGTTAACTACTAAGATGCACAGGATCTATTTTGTGCTACTTGTCCTCAATCTATGCATCTGTTATTATATCAATGTATAATGTCTAGTTCACAGATTCAATAGCTTGACTAACATTAGGCAGCAATACAGGTTGGTCTTAGTATTGTAACAAACTGTAACTCCTACCATATGAATAAATTGTTCAGTTATTTAGTCCATAAAAAAATGAGCTAGAGAAGATAAAGCCCATAAATTATTAATTGTAAGTGCATTATCACAATTCAATTGCTCACCAAGTCTTTCAGTGTTTGTTTATAAAATTGTCATTTTCTACTAACTGCATAGTTTTACAATAAACAACTTATATCAATTGGGTGACGTTTTTTTTTTGCAAAAGAACAACCGGTTACATTTCTCTTTTGAAATCTATCCACTGACAGAGCAGACAGTTGTGAAAATTTACCCCTTTCGGTGTCTACTAAGGAACCACGATGGAATCCATGCAATCTCTGCCATTCATTTTAAACATTATAGATGACGCTGAAGTAGCTTTAATGCAGCAAATTAAACATTAATCTGCACAATTTTACCGAGAAATGAATGGCACTGGCTGAAAACTGCCCTGATAACACAACACAAAACCGTAGCCACCCTTAATTACTTGTTGATACAACTCCATCACTTATATTTAGATCTATGATCTGTTGTTTTTGTGAAATACTTCACTCTTGAGGCTGACCAAAGTGGTATTCCGCTTTCAAATGTGCTCTGTTTTAGCGTAAAATTTTGATGGAACCATTATTGTAAACAAACACACTTTGCCGTCATAGAGAAAATTCTGATATATTTACTTCTGTCATGTCTTCCATAGATTGTGTAGTTTGAAGTGCTTAAATTTCTATTTCATTTATTAATGTTATTTGCAAAAATTTTAATACAAATATATGCTGCACATCAACTTGAAGGAAGAAGTAGACAACAGCCGAGTTAATTATAATGTAAAAGTCAATTTTTTATTAAAACATTTATTACATACATTCCTGTGTCCACACGAATGCAATAAATAAAATATAAAGCATCTGTTCGATAATAATTTTAATCTTAAGAAACAAATAAATGCTGTTTGTAAGTAAAGATAAATGTGCAAGCACTGTTGTAACTTGTAATATACCGGTAAGCAGTTATGTAATCAGGGTTCCGGAGTGGGGGCATATCAGCATTTTCAAATAGTCTTCAACAAGCAGAAAATGCTTGTTTAGATCGAGTAGACCTACACATTCACATATTCTCTTTGATCCTGCTACCTAGCCCCAAACTTCAAACTTTCTCAATGATTCTGTGCAAATCCCACAACCAGTCCCAGCTAGAATAGAAGCTATGCCAATGCATACAAGGTGCAGCTACAGCCAGTGAGGAAAATTAACATACACTCAGCAATCAAACTAAAAGTAACTTACAAGCCCTACAGCAGAAGGCACAGCATTCCAACAGTGCAAGCAATTTAACATGCAGTATTAATTGAGATTGGTTTACTCATGTTCTAAAAAAAATTGGCATTGATAAAAACAGTCCAATTTAGCTAATTCTGCTTAAGATTATGAAATTGTTGCCCAAGCTTTTTATTGGCTTAAGTTTAGTCAATCACGATGGCTAGTTATTTCTATCTTTTTCACAGTGCAGATTGTCAGTAACTTTGAAAGTCATAAACCAGGTCAAAACGAGGTACACGTTTAATATAGTAAATGCCAAAGAGAGCAGAAGCCCGAACTTAATATGAATTTCAAATTAAATGAAACAGATCAACAAGTACATACATAAAACCAAGCAAATGCTTAGCAGGAAAAGAATTCATATAAAAGGTTTTCACTTTTTTAAATGTATAAATAGAGAACTGAGATGAAGTTTATGCAATATTTGGAAAACTTCACATAATTCCAAACAAGAATAATTTTCAGTAATTAAATGAAATTATTTCATTTGCCATCTTCAAAAAATATGGATGCTTCAAGCCAGTTCATGAAGCAGATGATATAATAATATGATTTAAAGCGGCTTAGGAGGCTACCGGTAAGTAAACCTGTGTGAAAACCACTGTAGGAACTCTACACATTCCGAGATAGCCCTTGAATCCGCTTACTGCTTTAACTGTCACTCCCACCTCATCCAAACTGCTTCACTTGTCCACAACCCTTGCACCAAAAAAATCATTCTTGGTCTCACCCTCTGCTTAAACAATTTGCATTTGTGGCCTCTTGTGCTGCCACAGTGTGCCAACGTAAAGAATCGATCGTATTGCACATCAACTTTCCCAGTCATTAGCACCTCTCTCTCTCTCTCTCTCTCTCTCTCTCTCTCTCTCTCTCTCTCTCTCTCTCTCTCTTTCTCTCTCTGACCAACTTTGTTGTTTGTTGTTACACTTTTTCTAAAAGCTCTATATCTTTTTTCAAGAACACAGAATTCTAGATGAGGCCTTATTAATGGCCTATACAGTTCTACGATTATCTCTTTGTCTCGGCTCGCTCTTGTTCTTTTCACCATTCCCAGCATTCAGTCATCCTTTTTTTCTGCCTTCATACATTATCGATATGGACTCATACTTCTATGGATGATTACCCGCAAGTCCCTCTCTTCCTCTGTGGTGGCTAGAACCTTCCCCCTAAAGCATATTCATTGCCAGTATTAGATTTCCCAACAAGCATTAAATATGTACTAGCAGCTAACAACATAGACTAGTATTATTAGTTAGGATATGAAAATCCGAATGCCTTCTTCTGTCTCTGAAGCTTTGCACTGTTTTCCAGCTAGTTTTGCAGCCAAAAGTCTTTTACGCGCTTCCTTGCGTGCTTTAGATATATCAGAAGTTCCAGACGGATTTACCTTTCTTGGCAGTGACTTTACCCATCGATCCCTTGGTTTCACTTCTACAAAATAGTGTGCAAATCATTATAATCAGTTAATAGCTATAGTTAACTCTGAGCAATTGTTTGTATTAGAAATTAAAAGCCAAATATTACAGGAGTTTATACACCATCCAGGAAGTTTATATAACATTTATAAGCTACATATGTAAAAATGAAAATATTATATTGGGACTACACTTATCAAAGTCAAATAATGAATATTAAACCATTAAAGTTTTCCTTTTATTTGACAAATTTTCTAAAAGTAAGTAAGTAAGTGAAATCTCGTTAACTTCTATAGCGCTTTCAAAAGAAGCACCGAAGTAGCTCCTTATTCCTATGCGCTTAATCTCAAAATGAAGTAGCTATAGCCAAAGGTGGGGTCATTCATGCCGGGTCATTTAATCAAAAGGGCAAGTGAGTGATGCAATTAATTTTAATTACTTAGTTTCATTGAAAAGGATGGACAGCAAGCAAATTATCACAATGTCTTACACTTCATAGATGGTCAAAGTGAAAAAAACTTCGACAAATTTACAACAGGAAACCTTTAATGACACAGACATAAAAATACTGTAGGCCTAAAGAAGCTAACCAGAACACAAAAGCTGAACCATAGACTTAAACAATCAGAGTAACATCTCACTTCAAAATTAGTAGTGCTATAAAAATATTGAAAAATTTGAAATGACGGTATAGTGTGAAAGAAGTCCTATGCTAAATATGCAAAGTTTTATTTAGCAATCTGCTGCACATAAAACAGCATGTGACTAAGAACAAACTGTTTTCTACAATTCAAAGTGAAAAGATTTATTTTTTTAGGTAGGCTAAAAACTACTGAAGCACTCACCCACAACCTTAGCCAACTGCGGTGTTTCCTGAATCGCAAAAATTAACAGTAAGGTATAATAGTATAACAGAATGACTGCAATTAAATTTTTATGTGCTGGAAGTCATGCTAAAAAATTATAGACCATTTCAGTATCAAAGGCATAGGTAGCAGTGCTAAATTATTATTAAATTTGTATCTGCAAGACTGCAATTTCTGCCATATTTCAACTTCCTTCACGTTTTCCATACACATCTGACTTTCGTAGGCCCCTGAAAAGTTCGTAGGCTCTGGGCACAGTGGATAAAATGGCCATGCACAATAATCTGAAACCTGGAGCCATGAGGCAGCCAGGAATCAAAGGACTGTGGCATATGGAATGACAGTCCATAATGTTGTTGCTGGACTGTTGCACAACCGCTGCTGCCACCACAACCACCGTCACCTCCACCACCAATTTATGTGGAATACACACTCAGTACTTCTAGTAATAGTTACTACATTACATTTTTTAAAATATCGTACAAGGAAAATGTGTCACCCCAAAGTAATTAAACAAGTAATCATACACTTTGTCAAGCATAATAACTATTGCTACAAATGTTAAATTATTCAAATTGCATTCACTTTCTTTCACTGTAACCAGCAATACAATAATATAAAACTGTCCCATTATAACAGCAAGTCAAAATAATCTTCAGTGAGCATGTTCAATGCCCTTTTGTAAATATCAAAATCAGAATGTTACATGATAAAATGACAATCAGTGGACACCCTATCCAACTGCAGATGATACAAGAAATACTTTATATGCATAAACTATCGTCACTTTCAGAATCAGCATACGTGAAAACATAAAGAACACTGTTACAGTTCTACGAACATCAGAAAGTGTGCATGGTGTAATCATCAGTTCACCTTTACCAGACCATCTAACTTAAGTTCCCTTTAAAGCAACCAATTAATTAACAGCTTAGAAAGACTCACTACATATCGTGAAACTGCACTAAACAAGCTGATGGCCTGACTTACCTCAGGGTCAGCATCTATCCAATTATTCTCACGCAGACGATAAATCTCGGCAAAAAGCCTACGGACATCATCAACTTGAAGCTGAACAAGGTCCCAGAACCCAGTAAGGTCTTCCGATGTTGTTTGAAACGGTTCATCAGCAGAGTTAACCTAAAAAGCCAGTTCGAAATACAATGTTAGCATCGAAAAGGTCAATATGCAAAGAAGTAGACAGACAGTATTGCTGCACATTCACAAATGCTTTCTTACTCAACATTTATTACCGTATCAAAATGGACATACAGTAACTGAGATTCACTCCAATATAATGTATTTGAATACATGAAGATGATTAGGAAAACTTGGAAATGTTATCTGAATCTTGTAGAGGTCAAAAATCATTGGGAAATTTCATCTCTGGAAGGTAACAATCAAGATGAAATAAAATTTTAAAAAGAGGAAACATTGCATAATATCTAACAGAAACGTTTTTATACTATGTTCATCAACAGCTTAGGTGAAGATTCTTATTAGAATTCACTAGCAAAATGTACTTCTAATGCATTATAAACTACGATTGTACCTTGATCAACTTATCATCTTGTAAATACTGACCAGCAGACATGTCACATTTCCATTTTGTAAAACATTTCTATCTTATACAGATAAAAAAACACTCCATCACCATCATACCAACCAAGTTTTTGTGGCACAGCTCATGAAACTGTTTGAACTTCTTTGTCATAAGGAGGCTGGCCTTTCCAATCGCTGCTCGAATTCTACCACTTACTGAAACAAATTTAGTCCATCAAAACACATTCTATGAGCTTATATTCCTGCACATCTGCAATATCTGAATTTTGGTAATTGCTACTGCAACGTTTTATCAAGCAACTAAGAATAAGCATCTATCATGAAAATTCTTTTATAAGTGCTATAAAACACAGGAGACTTACTTCGCAACACAATGTACCCTTATTACATTAGCAATCTTCAATACATACCTACTTTCGTGAATTCTATTCATTAGTTTTACATGACATTTTCACTTTCCATCATGAAGCAATGCTACTATCATTAGGACAGAATTCACTTATTCAAGACAAGTGTATTATGATAATCTGAAAATTCTCTTTGATGCATCTATGTCCACTTTTCCAATGTCTAAATATCAATTTCAACACCCCCATGCATGCATTCGGATAATATAAACAAATTGATAGGTGTAAGTTATTATTAGGCATCTAGGCTTGAGCCCCCCACTTTTTGAGAGGTTGCCATAGGGAAGGGGGAGGTATAGAGGCTGGACCCCCTTACTTTTTCATCCAAGTTTACCCCAATGCACACAATCATACTACAGTCTAGAGACAAACAAATTCAAAAGAAATGTTAATCAGTATTGTACCTTCATCAAACACAAAGCATTTAAAATTATTGTCAGTAAAACTGCTGTGCTTCTTAGGACTTAAACCGGGGAGAAAATCTTTACAGTATATTCCTGACAAGCAAAATTAACTAATGATGTATGGATAAGATGTTCCTTCACTTCTACAGAGTAACAGAAGCTATAACAACCTACTGGTAGCCTCACTACCCTTCAATATATTGACCATTGCCTGGCTGACCATTCACCTTTCCCATAGCTATTTTAAGAAAGGCTAGGCACATACTGTAAGAATAAGCAGCTACTATTGTACTACTTTTGAAAGCGCTATATAAATTCATGAGATTTTGCTTGCTTACTTACTTACTTACTTACAGAAAAAGGATAACTACTCTTCAGCCCCTAAGCTGGTATCTATCAGTGTCTAAAATGAAATAGCACATTAGCATCAGAAACTGAGTCACATCAGACATACCAGTAAATTCGGTAATACAAATAAATGGCCAGCTGCCTCTGGTCAATGATAGTGATGACGAGAGTCTTAACCATAGCTTGATTTGCAAATTCCGGTGTTTAGCCTCCCACCGGTGAACAATAATTCTGAAGTCCAGATAACCTGACACCCACTGCTTTCTGAATAATTAATCAAATGATCAGTTCTAATTCAGGTTTCGAACCATAATTAGTTTCACCCACCACAGGTTACTGAAATAAAGCATCCTTCACAGTTTGAGGGCTGCCACACACTGGAAAAAGAGCTAGAGTGTAGTCATCCCTGGTCCTCTTACCAACTTGACAATGGCAGGCCCACTTAGAATGCTCATTTCTAATTTTAATGCTGACATTTAGGAGCAAGGCTGAGGGTCCACATCTTGATGCCAGCCTCATTAAAGTGACCAATATGCTGACTGGACCTATACCTGGAGAGCCATTGATTAGTATTGTACTTGACTAATTATTTTATTAAATTAGGAATTTAACCATCCAAGTGCATACTTCATATCTTTTTCACCAAGGACTGTCATTCATTCATTATATGAAAGGATCATGCCTGTAAAAAGATTCATCCGTAGGCTCAATGCCCGTAGGAGACAGTGCTGATCTCCGTTTTTGTGGCCATCAGCCCATAGATGGCTAAGCCATTTATCAGAGGATGGTGGCCAGTCATTCCGCTGAACCTATGGTCAGTGGCGGCTCCACATGGAGGGCCCCGGGGCCCGTCCCCCTATTGGGTTGAGAACCACGGGTCTATAAGACAAACAGAAAAATCGGCTGTGTTATCTTCACCCCAGCATTTACAAATGAAAGCGTGGGCATTATGTGCATGTGTTCATAAGTAGATTAGGTCCTTGTCAGGATATATAATTAGTCAAAATAATTGATTATGGAAGAAGTCTACATAATATATTACTTCCTTACAATCACCAGCTGTTAAATGAAGATAACCTCTGTAGGCTGAACAACTACAAAGACACAAACAGTCCAGCAATTACCGACAGAACTAGATTAATTATGGAAGACAAACAGAAGTGTGACTCACTCTCATCAGTTGTTGGTTCAGACAGGAGTTGCTCCAGTTGTTTGCAGTGTTTGGTTAGCTCACGCTCCACTTCTAGCAGTACATTCAGAAAGTAACGACCATCCTAAAGCCAAATAGATGAGCGTAATTAAGAAAAGAACAAAGAACAGTAAAAAATTCAATAGCAAAGAAATTATAAAATGTCCAATTCTTCAAAATTACTTAGACTGTAACATATGTGCTTCACTGAAAAACACCTGAATTGAACAGAGCACCCATAGTCAGGTGCTGTAAGGTATGCTCAAATAAACTAACCTTTTCCATTGGCTTCTGATGCAAATTATTTGTCTCTTGATAATCATCTTGCCCACCGTTTCTATTGCACCTTTTTGTCTCGGTCAGGCAATTATTGCTGTTGCTGACTGATTGGATGGCGTGACTATGACCGTTTGAAAATTCATTGTTCTGGTTAATCGTTGAACCCGATGGTTCAACAGATCCACGGGTACAGCTTTGAACACTGTAGCACGGGCAGTTATTGACTCCCTTGGTTTCAGAATGATCCAAGCGGTTCTTCTCAACTCTAAATCTATTTAACGTTGAATCTGAATTTTTGGGCTGCCTTTTGAACAAATTCTGTACCTTATACGACTTTGGATGAAGTGGAGGAGCTTTTTTCCTGCTCGAATCAACTGAAACCCCAGCAGAAACTGTCCTGGATAGATTTTTGCTAGATTCAGAATCGCTTGCTATTACAGTTGACTCGTCAATGGCAATGTTTTCCTGCCTCACGGTTGCACTGACTGACTTTTGTCTGTGAAGATAGTTTAAAACAATGAAGGTCCGATGACTTTATATAGAAAGACTCTTTCTGTCCAGTTTCTTCACACCAAGGCTGAAATCTGGTTATTTGTGTTGGTGAATTTCCTTGTGATGCAGGGTCGGGCAAAGAGAGAGATCCTTCTTGCTTTGACAAAGTTGGGCCATTCTTCAGCTTGGTTGAATGAGAATAGCCACTGATTACACCATCAAGCTCTAATAACAAAAAAACAATAGAAAATTAAAACTTTAAACTCAAAAATTTTACATCATTGCTTATAAATAATTTTTTTAAATCTTACATTTATATAGGACATTGACAATAATGAATTAGCCAACAGCATGGTTACTATTACCGGTACAAAAAGCTCACTTCAGTCATCAAAACCTGTCTACCTTAGGTCACTATTAATCCTCAGCCTCCTCGACCCACACGTAACAAAATCATCCCTGAAAATTTGCAACAACCTGAACTTAAAAGCTTTAAACACTTTCAAACAATTTCTAATTCATTTCATTGCACTTATAAATAAATTTTTTTAAATCATTTCCGCCATCTGTAACAACCTAGCCTTATATAGGATATTGATTGACAACCTAATGAATTTTAAGCTGAGCAACAATAAGCAGCTACTGTTGTGCTGCAGACTACCGAAATCCACATTAATTTCCACTCAGCGCCAGTGGACATGTCAGTGCCTGACTGCCCGGGAATCGAACCCAGGTCGACAGCAGGAAGGGCTGATGCTCTACCAATTGAGCCATTGAGGCACTATGACATTCTTAGCCACTGGCAAAGCAAGACAAAATCTTGTGAATTTACAGTAGCTGCTTAGTCTTAGGTGCCTAGCCTTTAACATGGTTTTCTCTTGAAGAACGCAACCACTGGCACTTTGCTAAACGATTCATACGTTGAAGAGAACTGTGACCTTGAATCAACTAAATGCAAACAAGATATTAGAACTTAATGTGGCAACAACAATCTAGTCATGTCATCACTTTTTGTGTGTATAGTGTATACATATGCTCCTGTAAACTCAGCATATAAAGACCATTTTGCAATTACAAATATGGCAATCAGCACAAGAATAATATTGAATTTTCTAATACTCAAAAGGCAAATTGTTTATCATCCAATATATTATTTAATTTCATATTCACTGAAGCAGAGTTTGATTTATATATTAAGGCAACCACCTGAACAAATATTTGAACAAATATTGTGCAATTTTATACAAACAACTGACTTAATTTCCCTAATAAGAAAT
Organism: Metaphire vulgaris; assembly: GCA_018105865.1. Lineage (NCBI taxonomy): Eukaryota > Metazoa > Annelida > Clitellata > Crassiclitellata > Megascolecidae > Metaphire > Metaphire vulgaris. The sequence continues at coordinate 13,238,741 of CM030839.1, read as the reverse complement.
TTTTCACTGATATATATCAAAAATTATTTCATTTTAGATGCTTATTGCTTTTATTTTTAATTTGGTCTTTCTATAATCAGATATGATTGTATTACTGAAAGTACAAAAGTGCATAATCTTTTACCAAAACTAAAGGAACTGAGAAACCCCAGGAAGGCACCAGGCTGTATCAAAATAGACGGGTGGATATATAGGGCAGATGCAATGCAATTACCGATACTGTCTCCCAGAGGCGTAGCGAGGTGAGGCAGGAGGGGGCATATGCCCCCCCCCCCGGGCGCCGAGGTGAGGGGTCGCCAAAATCGGGTATTTTGGTAAGTGAAGCGCATAATAAAAAAAAGAAACCATGTGTGACGACCATTTTTGCTCATCAGCAGTATAAGGAGAGGAGTCCCGTAAGAAGAGTTGAGGGACGTCGAGAACGATGTGACGACCTTTTTTTTTGGCTTGTCAGCAGTGTTAGGGGCGTGCCAATGGTACACTTTGCCCCCGGGCGCCTGATGCACTCGCTACGCCACTGCTGTCTCCCCATCTCTATCCCTAATCAGCCTCAAGACTGTACTCTCATGCACCACGTAGGATTGCATCTCTGCCAAAAAATCAATGCCCAGTATCATCAGCTGATAGTCTATTGATTTCTTAAAAAGACAAGCACAATTACAAATTTATAATAAAGATTCATATAATAAATACTACAAACAAAAGCCAAATTTAAGTCATTGCATAAGTAACATCCTGATTCGAAGGCAACATTGCCCAGACTAAGTGAAATAATCCTGCAGACAAATACTTTGGCAAATTATCAACTTAATGGATATAAAAATGTGTACAATTAAGCATATGCTGAGGAGGGTATAAGATGTCATACAAAATGCAAGAAATTATATGCTGAAACATGCAGCACACAAATAATGTCCAGTCATATTAAGAATTCCTATGCTGAGGTTTCTAGGTCAAAGAATGAATATTTCCAATATGGAGTTCTAAACACAAAGTACAGTGAAACCCGCTTAATTGCATAGGTGCCGTGCAAGCCTTGCTTATGCGATTAACTGGGCTATGCGAATAGCTGGGACGTCTGATAATTAATTGTACACACAAAACACTGGTTCGGGTTTCTATGTTGTTATGCGATTATGCGGGTTATGCAATTAAGCGGTATGCGATTAAGTGGGATGCACTGTATTAACTATTTCAAACTTTTACAAGACCTAGATACCAAGCATTCTACTGTTAACATGCATCTGTCCAATAAATCACATCACAGGTTTTGCTAACGTGTCCTGTGTCATCTCCTCAGTACAGAAGAGGCTACAAACCAGATGACTGACTGAAGGCACAGACAGTATATGATGTCTAGCTAGCTACTGTATATATGCCACTGCCACCTGGCACTGCAATAGATTTCTGTGATGTCTACTCGGTTTGTAATCAAACAGCAATTTCAGAATCAGTGCACAATTGGTAGACATTAATTCGATAGATTTTATGCAGAGCGCAACGCACAGTGCCAGTATTTATGTGCGTCACATCATACACACGCACACAATTACCATGTCTGTATATAACAACAAAATACAAATCCATTGGCACTTCAGCCATCAACCTAGTAAAGCAATATAGATATCGATATCATCATCATCATCATCATCATCATCATCATCATCATCATCATCATCATCATCATCATCATCATCATAACTGAATTTCTATAACGCAATTTTAGTAATGTCCTTGGCATCGGTCGACGGTCGTTCCTTGATATGAATAGTACTGTAATCCTCCATTGTCAAATCCAATAAGTCAGTCCGATTTTCCGGTCCTGTTATTGTGGATGGGCAATAGAGAACAAGTAGGTACTGAGCCTTGATTGAAATGTCGTAAGACAAAATATAACTAATTATACTAATATATAATCTATACAACTAGTGAATAAAGCTTAAGCACATAACATACCTATAATAATAATATCAAGCAAGCAACATTTACCCAGTAAAGTATTACTATTCACGCATTAACTAATGGAATCAATCAATCAATCAACTTCTATAGCGCCACTATCATAATGCCCAGAGCATCAGCCGATGCATGACAAACTGCTGTGTAGGCACACCATTAGCATTTAAATGGGAGAAAAATTGTGGCCACCCACAAAGGTATATTACTGTACTTCATATGTATCACAAAAGGCACACACACATACATACATACATACACACACACACACACACACACACACACACACACACATACACACATAACTAACCTCTGCATGAAAATCTTCCAATCATCTGTTGCACACAGTGGCGTAGCGTGCCACTGGTTAGTCTGGAATTTCCAGGGGCGGCAAAGGGGGGGAAAAAATTGCGCAATAATTTGCCAATCCAAAAGCTGTATTTGTTCCTGTAGCAATCACTCTTAAATCTGGCTGGAGTTAATGCCGTGGGATCATCCGAGATTTCAGAGAACTTCTTCACAATTTTAGAGAGAATATTTACTTTCTTCTCTGCGTCCACTCATCGGTGGGACGTACTTAGAAAAATTATGGAGTTATACAAACACGATGGAGCGCACACTATAATTCTGTCCGTTCATGCAGGATTGCAGGGAGTCATCACTGCTTTAGAATCTTTATGCGGTAATACAGAAAATCTTGACACACGTGGCGTCGCTCGAAGTATCCTGGACGCAATGCAATCGTTTTCGTTTCTTTCCTTCCCTTCACTTTTAGAAATAGAAGAATCTCAGGCCGTCCAGACATACTGTCAACAGAAAGGTCTGTCATTAGAACACTGCGCTAATAAAATGCAATCTTTTGTCCTTTTTTAGCGGATGAGAGGGATGCGATAGTCAAATGTTCTGTTGATGCAGCCCTGCAAATCTGCGAAGACCACGACATTCCAACAGAACGACGTATACGACGAAGAAAAAGATTACCAGGCGAAAATGAAAGGGACGCTGGGTTGAGCTTTGTTGAGGAAGTAAGGCGATGCACATTTTCAGCATTGGACAGATTCTTGACGGAAGTGCAACAAAGATTTAGTGGAATGCACGAATTAAATGACTATTTTCTTAAATCCACTCGTATTGCTGCGTCACAATGACTTCGAAGATCGAATGACTGCTTTTAAATGCTGGTTCAGAGACGAGATAGATTGCACCGAACTGACAACAGAAATTCAAAGGATAAGAAGGCTGCATAAGGTTAGCGGGAACTCTTTCCACGAAAACGGTGAAGACGTTCACATGGTTGGTAAAACATCACTTGCAAGATTCCGTTCCGTACCTAGTTTTGAGCATCCGAATCTACTTAACAATTACTCCATTGCAAGCTGCGAAAGGTGTTTTTCTAAGCTTAAAATAATAAAGAATTATTTGCGATCTACAATGCTAGAAGACAGGTTGTCCTCATTGTCACTGATTTCCATAGAAAACAAGTATATTGATAAGCTTTACTTGGATGCTATTATTACTGAGTTTGCCACCGTGAAAGCGCGAAGGGCTCGTATTAAATAGAATATTTTAAATGTTCTCTGGAGTACAGACGTAACAGACCACAGTAATGGACTAATGGTAACATTTATAGTCTATCCTCTTGACTTCTTATGAAGTTATGAGTTTGTTACTGTTTGTATTGTTACAGTTAAATTTCATAGGTATTACATTACACTACAGTTGTGACTATAGTCTATTGTTCTAATGTCCTATAATGCTGTGTGACGTTGTATCATGTATGTTTATTTTTGTTACGTCCTGGGGCGGCGGATTAAACATGTTCCAGGGGCGGCTAGAGCGCACGCTACGCCTCTGGTTGCACAAGTCCAGTAATTCCAACCACTTCTGGGTCAAGATGATTCATTTCGATGGGCATGGCAGTCGCCAACTTTTCCAAAGCTACTCTCCTCTTATGATATGACTCATCTATCTTCGCGATCCTTAGAGTCATTACTCGGCTAAACTGATTTCAATTGAAATGAAGCATTTTAGTTCCAATCGATGTTATGACCAAACAAACGAGTACGCTAATGTATTACAAGTAAACAAATGTCATTTCTGGACCCGTGGCTATTGCAAAAAAACACCTCAAACTTTTATCAGCCAGTTCTTTTCTGATTCTATGACTCAACTGATGACAATGTTTTGGAAGAGCTGCTTGCCCAGATTTTAAAAATCGAAAATAGAAACTGCAAAATTGTGTGCAACTTCAATTTCAGTTATAATTTGATGCCATAACAACAACTTAATTCCTGAACGTACCCAGCTAGGGGATGGTCACATCCCTTGCCTCCAATAACCTCTGTCACTAATTTCATCGATACAACCAGAAAAATTCTACAGTTCTGGATTCAGTTCAGAAAAAATCAACAAGTGAAACAAGGAAAAAACATGTCCACTTTGAACTGCGTATCCCATTATCATCTTATACAAAACTGGGCTTCCTATCAAGAGACCAGTATAACGCCCCTTTGTAAATTCCGTCGGTACAAGCAGGCCTTACAGGCCCAACGCTCCGTACGTCGAGCGGCCTCGACGAATGTCCGAAGCCGAACTAGCCGAAGCCGCTGACGACGGCAATATCGCAACGAAGGCCCCCTGGCGAGTGGCGACGTCTCAAGCTAGTCTTTGGGTGAAATGCTCGGCTCTCAATCGTGTGCAACATCCTGGAGAAATTGAATGCGTGGGCTCTCTGGATTTGGCGGAGAAATCCTGAATGCCATTTGTTGTTTAATGTATGTAGCATTAAGTATAGGGTCCCAACTGGGGGCCACTGGGGTCGACGAAACTGCATATCGACGAAATTATCGTTTGTTTGGACGACGACGACGATCAATTCCTTCGACCAACAGGGACATGGACCGCGTAGTCCAAACTGTCCAAACTTCCGACGACACACCGGCGCTTTCCCGTTGGCCCGCTGCATTATCCGTATATGCCATAGTCCCTCTCTGTCTCTGTTATACTACTAGTCTACTACCACTACTACTAGTCTACTACTACTACTACTACTACTACTACTACTACTAATAATAATAATAATAATAATAATAATAATAATAATAATAATAATAATTATTAATAATATTATTTATTATTATTATAACGTGATTTCAAGAGGTCTAGGTCTTTAATTATGAGGCTGTGTTAGCCTGTGTGACCCTCTTTGTCTGTCCTTTTAGGAGGCTCTTTTAGTCTTGTGTTTCTGTCTGTGTCTGTGTGTCTGTGTGTCTGTCTGTGTCTGTGTGTGTGTCTGTCTGTCTGTCTGTCTGTCTGTCTGTCTGTCTGTCTGTCTGTCTGTCTGTCTGTCTGTCTGTCTGTCTGTCTGTCTGTCTGTCTGTCTGTCTGTCTGTCTGTCTGTCTGTCTGTCTGTCTGTCTGTCTGTCTGTAACGCTGCTCCTCGCGTCGCGTGGCTACGGAGCAGGTGTGACTCACATCTGCCTACATATCAAGCACTCCGTATATATCTCACTCACGGGACGAAGAGAATTCGCCAAGGACAGGGGAGCCCCACCCCCGATCAAAACCACCAAGTCATTGTTGTCTGGAGTTGATACGTGACAATGTTTGACCCAAATTATGGATCACTTCCGATCGGTCGCTTAATTATATCAAGATTCAAGATTACTATATATAATTAACGGATTGTCTGACAACAATTATTCCTTGCTTATTTCAAAATTTTGTAAAATTTTCTTTTCTATCTAAAAAAAGACGGATTCAGGAATTCTTTTTTTGGGGGGGGTTGACGGGGCCCTTCTTAGGTTATTAATACATTAGTTCCATTTTTTGTTGTTGCACATCCATTTTCATTTCCTTGCCCCCGTCCGCCCCGCCTCTGTGCTCTGGTCAGGCACGCCGAGAGCAGTTCCGGGCCCCTGAGCAGAAGGGCAGTCTCGGGTCCCTACAAGTGTGAAAAACTGATGATGACCTTTTTTGCTTGTCAGTCTCTTTCAAGATGTTCATACTCTACAATACATTACCGGTCCGGGCCCCTACAGGAGTTAAAAACCGGACATCTGGCAACCATACACTCGCCTAAGTAAAAACATCGGCTTCTATGTTCCCACTCAGAGACGTCATTTCACTGTTTTCCAGGTGGGGCAAGACACTTTCCATCCGGCAACTTTGCAAAAAGTTGACGACCTTTTTTTGCTTGACAGTCTTCAACTCTTTAGTCAATTTGCATTTAAAAACTGAAAAGCACAAACATTCGCGAAAAATTTGTTTATTAAAAATCAGGGGAACGGCCCCCTGCACCCCCCCTAAATGATGTCCCTGTTCCCACGCCTGCCCGGAAAGTAAAACCCAACTCCCTGGATTTTTGTTTTTATTCCTTGCCTCGATTCTTCCATAGGTCCACACGAACACAACCAGTAGCCTAAAACTGATCATCAGACACTACGCATGTGCAAAACACCGTCAGTTATATTATTTTCAGCAACACGTCCTCCTGTCCATCGTCATTTACCGTTTGGCATACTTTCGACTGCTGCTATTGCAAGTCTGTCGTCTTATAGGCCTAGACCTAAGTTCATTAGCCTAAGCATATTCAATGCATTTCGTTTTTATCTTGGAACGCGCACACAAACACACACACACACACACACTGTTTATAATAAGCTCCGCTGATCTGACTCAAAACTGACGCGAAATTCCATCTGCAGTTGCATCAATTTCGCCGTCAGCGAAACAGCGGGAAAAACGTCTAGAAGGACAACTGGCAACGACGACGACAACGAAGACAACAACAACAACAACCGTTGTCAGGTAGGCGATTTGTTGTGATTCGCCGACGACGCCGCCGCCGTTTTACCGCCGCCAACGGTTGGCGGTGGTGGTGATGATGATAATCCGCGTCGCGTCTCCCAACGAGAAACTCTGCGTACGGGAAGACAGAGCAGACCGCCGGCCGCTATCAACGAACCGGCCATCAGAAACGAAGCCACGTACGAACCAGTCAGATCGAACACGGCGCCTGTGAATAACACAACCATGCAAACAATAATATTATAGCTCCAGTCAGATCCTACTAAATGGGGACCAGGCTGGCCACTCGGCCGGGGCCTCCACAGTGTTTAATCTAGACTCCTGGACTCGGGGGGAAACTGAAAAAGCTGGGGGGAACTGACAAAGCCGGGGGAATTCTGCTAGGGGCCGCTGTTAGTCAATGTAGTATTCCAAAATTTCCGGGGGGAATTTGAAATTTCCGGAGGGAAAAGGGCAATTCCCCCCGGAAACAGCCTAGATTAAACACTGGGCCTCCAAAAAGCCTCCGAATAATAATTAATAAGCCTATACATAAAAATTAAAATGTTTTTCTGCAATGCTCTATAGTAAGCTAATATTTCCAATAAGTGATGAATAAGAATAAATAGAACTGATAAGAATGAATGATAAAAGAGATATTTTGTCTTTCATATATCACATAGGCCTATACCATTTAGATATAACTCTTTCAGAGCCAGGCCCTTAGCGTGGCTCTGAAAAAGAAAGTAATCTAAATGGTAGGCCTATATATGCCAGGGTTTCCCATACAGTTTACCAATTTAGGAACTGCGACCCACTTTCAGCGGCTTTGTAACATGCTGCGACCCTGCAAACTTATTATCAACTAAAATTGGATAAAACACTAATCATTTTAATATAATCCGTGTGTGGAGGATTGCAAGCATATAAATTTCTTACAACCTAGGCCTAGTGAAACTTTCAATGCTTGTGACATTGTGGTATTGGTTAGAAAATGACGCTTTTCAATGTAATTTCGTCAACCCTGCGATCCATTAGACTGAACCCTGCGACCCACAGTTTGGGGACACTGGTGCATGTGATATATGGAAGGCAAAATAATGTCCTGTTAAAGACTAGAAAGTCTCGCTTTGGATCGGTCTCAACGGAGACAAGAGACTAGAGAGCCCACAAACAACAGTGAGCCGTAGGCCCCACGGTTAAGTGTTACGTCACCCCTTATAACCATGAGCGCCTGCAGAAATTTTTTCCAGGAGGGGCAAAACATATTTTAACACAATGGTCACGGCTAATATTTTAGCAAGATTTTCAAATGTCAATGTGAAATATTGGTATTTGCATATTTTCCAATGAGGGCAAGTGCCCCCTCTTGCCCTAATGTGCGGGCGCCCATGCTTATAACGAGGCTTCTACATGTTGTCCTCTTCATTAGCGTCGCCACGGGGGGGGCAATGGGGCAACTGCCCCTCCAACCTGCCCCAGACCACCGACCAGATTCGCGCAAATCCGGTGAGAACGTTTTTGGAGGGTGGGGGGTGGGTAAGGAATCTGACACGCCAGCGCCCTTTCCCCAACCAAAAATTCCTGGCGACGCCACTGGTCCTCTTGATGAATGGAATGGATACGTAGACCTATTGCTTCAGTTTCAATGCAGAAATGCTACGAAATTTGAAGAATTAATTAGGGCCTGTGTGGTAGAAAAGTTCGCCCTTCCATCGTCGCCCTGTAGGCCTACCTGCCAGCGGTCCTCCGATTAAAGTGGCGAATCCTTGGAAGAGGCCAACCAAACCAAAGGCCGTCGTCAGCTTCTGTAGACCAAGCAACTCAACCAAAAGAATTGATTTAAGCGTAACGAAGGAAGCTGGAACATTCAAACAAGATTCCACTTTTAAAGAAATGATTATAATTTCTCTCGAAATCTTAGAGCTTCTTATGATTTTGTTTAAATTATTGTCCTGAAACCATCACGCAAAATAATTTGCAAAATCGAAATGCCTTAAAATTCAAATAGAATATTAAAGAGAATTTAAGAAGAACCTAGTTAAAACCTGATTAAGTCCACTTCGATTATAATTTATTTGGTTTAAAATAAAGAAGAGCTACTGTAAAGACCGTAAAAGATATTTGTCTAAATTAGATGTCTTTAAATTCTAAGAAATGTTCATTCTCTTAAAATAACATTTTGCGAATGCAAAGAAAGTGGCGGTTCCTGGAATTCTTGGTGGGGGGATGAAAAAATTTATAATAAGTTGGTGGGGGATGGAAAGTTAAGAAAACAAGAAATGAGAGGAAAATGTAATTCTTAGTGTTTTTACCCACTAAAAGTTAATAAACCTTGACAAAAAGTCATTGCAGTATCTTCGTATCTTTCAGTAGATTTCTTTATAAACTTATCGGAAAAATAGGTTGACAAGCGACCTTCTGCTCCATCGTCCAGCGTTGTTACCGCTCTGCTAACTTCCCGCTTACTGATTACTGATTACAGACAGTACAGTCCGTCCGTTTACGCACCTACGCACAATCCGAATAGCACCGCGAAGATGCAGAGAAGATCGTAGGTACTCAGCATCGGTACCACGCCGGTCAGGATCCCGGCGAAGATGAGGGCCGCGTTGTGAACCAGGACGCAGTCGACCCACGACCGGTCGGACAGGAACCCCACGACGAGGCGTCCGAGGGCGTTGCTCAGACCGAGGATCGACAGCAGCAGCGTCGCGTCGTCCTCCGTCACCCCCAGCGACAGGGCGTACGGCGGCACGTAAACGAACGGGGTGAAGAAACCTATCGCGGGGTATAAAAGAAAAGCAGCACCGCTAGAATCAAACTAACACATCGTCATCGTCATCATCGATTCATCATAATCATCGTCGTCATCATCATCAATCATCATCATCATCATCATCATCACGAGTCCTCCAGAAAGTCAGAGCCGAACATAGTGTAAGTAAGCAAGTAAGTAAGTAAGTAAGAACCAAATTTCTGTAGCACCAATGATCGAAGGCTTGGCGCATTGCACTAGCCTATTCGCAGTGGCGGCTCCACCCAACGGCCCCCACTTGCCAAATCCTAGAGCCGCCACTGCCTATTCGCAGGCGCTAAATTGGGTCAGATCTGTAGTCCGTGGTTGTCAGAGTTTTAGATCCAAGTTTACACCTGATTCCTGGCAGATGAACGAGTTGACCGTTGCGTTTGAATTGCAAAGAGATTACGAAGGTAGGCCTACGCGGGCTTTGAGAACTGAATGACGTTGTAGGCAAGGCAGACATACAATCTTGAAATGTATCCGTTCTGGAACACTGAGCCAGTCAAGTGATTTCGTGATCGGAGTGATGTGGCGAGCTTTTGGCGATCGTGCGACGTCTTTTGCAGGGGCGTAGCGACGGGGGAGGGGCATATACCCCCAAATCAGTCTACCTTAAAGTTTTTATGTGATTTACATGTGGTTATATGTGGTTTTTATGGTATATGCGGCTTATAGTTAAGATTTATACCCACCCAAAATATTTATACCCTCCCAAATCAAATTCCTGGCTACACCCCTGGTCTTTTGCCACGCATTTTGTATTGCTTGAAGACGTACTATTTGTCTTCTGTTAACATCAAGAGAGAGAGAGAGAGAGAGAGAGAGAGAGAGAGAGAGAGAGAGAGAGTTGCAGTAGTCCATTTTTGATTTGAACTATCGAGGTGGAATCTTGCAGGCTGTGTGGAAGTTTATCAATGAACGAAAGCGTCTAAGTCCCGTATTTACGTGAAACAAGAGCGACTTGATTAGATGTGTGCGCTGCAAATGAAAGATCTGCATCAAATGCCATCATACTGAGGTTCTTACTGGGGGTATAATATAATATACTAATAGTCTAATAGTCTAATATATAATATAATATACTAATAATAATATAATATAATAATGACACTATAGGCGTAATATCATATACTAATATATATATATATAAATAATAATAATAATAATAATAATAATAATAATAATAATAATAATAATAATAATAATAATAATAATAATAATAATAATAATAATAATAATAATAATAATAATAATAATATACAGTAATATTACAGCAGGGTATAATAGTGCCAGAGAATCAGAGAAAAGATTTGTTGAAAAAACTAGTCTTGAACAAGAATTTGCACGATTAACCCCTTAACCGGCCATTTATTTGTAACTCAATGTAAAATGGACGAGTATACTCGTCACGGCCGGTTAAGGGGTTAAGACCCATAAAGACAGCGCCAAAATATATAGTTAATATAAAAATGTTATCTAGTATGCTCATAAATGGCAATATTTGCATAGATTAATTATATTATTTATCTCTCTGTCTACAGATTTGAAAGGGTTTCAAATGGACCCGTACCAGTGAAAAACCAGTCAATTAGATCACGACTTTTACAGTTATAACTACCGTCTGTATGTCTAAATACTGTGTACCTTCGAAATTATTGAAAGCGCTACATCAAATGCGATACTCAAGATATATAGCAGCACTGCAAATACATAATTATTGCAGTAATCTATACTTCGTCAGCTTGATCGACCATTGCCTGAGAGACAGATTAATGGCCAATGTAAAATTGCGAACCAAATTTGCATTTACCTACGCGAGTGGGAAGAAGTAGAAGAAGCCCCAAACTGGTCAAGTGAACGCTGATTCAGGGCCCAGGGTCGTGACCTATCAGTCTGAATAGGCATAGTACAGTCCAACGGTCAACAGAGGCATTGCTTTCTAAACTAGATCCAGGGTAGACATATTAACGCATCCAGGGCAATCTATTCTTCAGTGTAGTCTCAGTTCTTGAAACTTAAAATTACCAATAACAACAACATAATTATTGGTCTAGAAGGCGTTAACATGTGTGAAGACCGCTATAGGCATATACAGTGGCGGTTCCACTTAGGGGATGAGTGGGGATGCATCACCCACCGGACTTTCGGAGTTACGTTTTTGCTTTTGAAAGCCTATTTTTGGGTAAAAGTCTAGTAAAATAACTGTGGATGACCTTTTTTGCTTGTCAACCTCATCATCATGTGTCATCTTCATATCTGAAGGTTGACGGTCATGAGTTGTTTCCACTTCGTTCTGTCTTCAGCAATCCTTTTTAGTCTTCCGTAGTTCTTTTCCTGTATGTGTTCCTTAACGTCGTCCAGCCAGTCTCTTCTAGGTCTTCCTCTGGCCCTGTTTCCCTCATATCTGCCCTCTAATAGGACTTTTGCTTGTCAACCTATTTTTCGGTAAAAGCGTAGTTAAATTAGGAATACAGTTCCCATTTTCAGCCTTTTTCGGCAAAGTTTATTGATTTTTCCTTCTATTTTCATCCCCCTCCAACTTTCTATGCATTCATTCATCCCCCACCAAGACATCCTGGAACCGCCACTGGGCATGTAGGCCTAGCACTTAGAAATTGCCGCAAGAGATTTGTTTAGAACGCTATCACAGTGCCATACAACTGTCGACGGTCTTTTCTCACTCGCCTTCTGATGGACACAAACTGGTCGTCAGACGTTTTGTCAAAAGGGCAATCTTTCATTTTTGTGCCCTCCACCCCGCACCCCATCTGGGCTCCTGCGAAGCTCTGTTGCCATTATGACCCGCCATGAACGAATCGCACGTCAGCCAATGACTGTATTTTCCGAGACTCGTATTGAACAGGGACGTAGCCAGGAATTTGATTTGGGAGGGTGTAAATATTTGGGGGGCGGTATAAACCCTAACTATAAACCATACAAACTACATATAACCACATACAAATCACATAAAAAACTTTAAGGTAGACTGATTTTGGGGCCACCCCGCACCCGCCCGAACTGAATTCCTGGATCCGCCACTCCTGCATGTGTGATCTACAATGCATCTATGCATATAGGTTTGTGAAATTCACCTCTGAATGACTACGCATATAGAAATGCACGTTCTCACCCAAAAAAGGCAAGACGAGTGCAGCGCAGAGGAGAATGAAGGTCAGGCTCTTGGCGAGCGAGATGTCAAGCATCATTTTGCAGATGGCGACTGCCGGAGAGGAGGAAGCCGCCTTGACGCCGCCGCCGCTGGCCCCTCGACCGCCCGGCTGCTGTATGCTCGGAGTACTGACGAACGACGCCATTTCCGGGTTACGTCTGACGTCAGGTATGTTGAGTATGCTTCCCGAATAGAAGGTGTCGTGTCGGTAGAGCGCTCGTGCCGCCGCCGCCGCCGCCGCTTGCGACCGCATTTCCGCGCTTGAGTCCATGTCGTGCTGCTGCTGTTGCTGCTGGTCGTTATTGCTGGCCGTCGACAGCCAGGACTGCGGTCGGAGCTTGCTGGAGAACGTCATCGACGGGCGTCGCGACGGCACCTGGTCTTTCCTGCTGACGGTGTCGCCGCCGACGGACAGGGTCAGGTCGGAGATGAAAGGTTCGCCGCTTACGTCGAGGTCATCACAGGTTTCCGCCAGGTGTTTGGACGAAACGGCGTCGGCGGCGGTATCGTACCTGTGCGCCGCCTCTCCGTCTTCTAGCGTTGCGCTGCAGCTGTCCGGGTCTAGATCCGGTGCGGTTTTTCCCGCGCTGTTCGAGACGTTACCGGCGTCCGTCGCAGGCGGTGCGTACCTGTAGTCCTGCATGTTGACTTCCGGTATCGTCTCGAGCACGCCCTGGCCGCCGGAAATCTTCAGCGAATGCAGAGATTCGTGCAGCGACAGTTCCGACGACGGCCGTATCAACCGGTTGTCCTTCGTGATGATCGTCCCGTCCAGGGACCCGGTCGATATCGTCCGCTGGCGCTTCTTCTCGTCGATGATCTTCTGCATTATGAGTCCCCGCTTCGGCGCGAAGTGTCGGCGCGGCCGCTCCGACGTCCGTTCGGCGACGATCGCCGCCGCCGGTTTCGGGTCCTCCGTAAACCGTCTCGGTCGTCGCGTCAGAGGGCGATAGACGGCCCCGCAGATGACGCCGTTCAGTATGATTCCGGCGAGAATCTGGTTGCCTCCTCCAACCGAAACCGTCGAGCAGCAGGCGTCCGAGCGGGGCGAAAATGAACGCCCCGATCCCGGAACCGCAGACGGCGATGCCGGTCGCAAGAGCCCGATACCTTTCGAAGTAGAAGCCTACGATGACGATCGAAGGAAGGTACATCATTCCGAATCCAATACCTTCAATGAAAAATGCGTGCCTAAGTTTAAGACATAAACAGTGGCGGTTCCAGGATTTCTTGGTGGTAGTGGGGGGGGGAGGGTTAAATGAATTCATAGGAAGTTGGTTTGGTTGGGGGGATGAAAAGAGAAGAAAAAAATCTATAAATTTGTCCCCTAATTTTACTACACTTTTACCGAAAAATAGGTTGACAAGCAAAAAAGGTCATCCGCAGTTTTTTGCCGTAATTTAACCACACCTTTACCCAAAAGAAGAAGTTTCACAAACGAAAAAAGTCAGCGGACATTTTGTCCTAGCAATTTATCATGTATAAATACATGTAGGCCTACGTCTCTATTATATAGGCCTATATATGTAATGTATTAAAATCAAATGGATAGAGAGAAGGAGAGAGAGAGAGAGAGAGAGAGAGAGAGAGAGAGAGAGAGAGAGAGAGAGAGAGTAAAAGATTAACGTAAAAACAGGTAAAATTAAAAATTTTGAACATAATGGTGCGAGAAAAATACGAACTAGCTGTAAGGTTCTCCAGTACGCAGTACCACGGCTCGTATACCGTCCCAAATAAAACATACCGGATAATAATAATAATAATAATAATAATAATAATAATAATAATAATAATAATAATAATAATAATAATGTGATTTTAAGTGGTTTAGGAGGCAAGTAAGCCTGTGTGAAAACCAATAATAATCAATCTCTTTCAGCTCGGGCAGCGATGGATTAGATTCGTATTCGGTAAAGACTATAGTTACTGTAGTTAAACGGACACACTTGAATCTCCTACCGGTCACGACTCCGTACGTGACGATCAGCATGTTAAGATCGACTGAGAATGAACTGACGAAGATCGAAGCGGATGCCAACAGACTTCCGGCAATCGTCACCGATCGACAACCGAACTTGTTCGTCAGGCCTCCGACCAACGGACCTAACGGAACGCAAACGAAACAACTGTTCTACTGGCACGATGCAACAGCATTAACATTCACTTTCAAACAGGGCTTAATCTAGGCCGTTTCCCGGGGGAAAATTGCCCTCCTCCCGGAAATTCCAAATCCCCACCGGAAATTTTGGCATGCTACATCAACTAACAGCAGCCCCCTAGCTGACTTCCCCCCCCCGGCTTTGTCAGTTTTCTCTCCCCCCGGAGTCCAGAGTCTAGATTAAACACTGATTTCAAATCATCCAACTGTTCTAATTAGCATACGCACGCATCCACTACTACTACTACTACTACTACTACTACTACTACTACTACTACTACTACTACTACTACTACTACTACTACTACTACTACTACTACTACTACTACTACTACTACTACTACTACTACTACTACTACTTCTACTACTACTACTACTACTACTTCTACTACTACTACTACTACTACTACTACTACTTTTATTATTATTATTATTATTATTATTAATAGGCCTATCATCATAAAAAGACTCAACCCTAAGGAAAACAAGTAAGTACGGAAATCCGGTGGGGGATGCATCCCCACTCATTCCCCACGTGGAACCGCCACTGCCTACAGACTAGAACAGTGTTTCCCAAACTGTGGGTCGCGACTCAAAAGTGGGTCGCAGGGCTCAGTCTAATTGGTCGCGGGGTTGCGCGAAATTACATTCAAAAGCGTCATTCTCTAACCAATACCACAATGTCACCAGCCTTGGAAGTTGCAAATAGGCTTAGGTCTTTAAGAAATTTATATGCCTGCAATCCTTCATACACGGATTATATTAAAGTGATTAGTGTTTTGTCCAATTTTAGTGGAAAATAAGTTAGCAGGGTTGCGGCATGTCGCATGCTACGAAGCTTCTGAAGTGGGTCGCAGTTCCAAAATGTTTGGGAAACCCTGTGCTAGAACACTGAATTAATACAGCGTGTTTTATGGTCCAACTCACTGGCTGATTTCAAGGACAAACCAAGGACTCAACCCTCAAAGCAGTGGCGGCTCCAGGATTTGGCAAGTGGGGGTGGGGGTGGGGTGGAAACTTCTAATCATGGGGTGGGTCAACCATTTCTTGTTAGGTATGTAGAATTAAGTATAGGGTGCCAACAGGGGGCCCCTGGGGAGCCAGGCACTCAATAGGGGGCACGGGCCCCCGCCCCTCTGTGGATCCAGGCCCTCCGAGAGAAATTCCGGGCCCCTGTGCAGAATGGGCGACGGGGCCTTGAGAAGTATTAATTTCTTGACGACCTTTTTTTTGCTTGTCAGCCGTTTATAAAGTGTTGACGACCTTTTTTTAGTAGCACTGTGTCCCGGGCCCCCTTGTGCTCGCCGGGCCCCTCTGCTGAGCTAACATCTTATCCATTCTTTAGTGTTATTACTCGTTTTATTGTTAATTATAGATATTCATCATCGGCCCGGGCCCCCTCCAGACCGCCGGGCCCCTGTGCAGTTGCCCCCTGCCCTCCCTCTCGGAGGCCCTGTGTGGATCCGCCACTGCCTCAAAGCCAGAACAAGGACCAAGGACTTGTAACTTGTCCTTAAGGCCAGGACCAGGACCAAGGTCAAGGACGCTAACGTCTCTGTCATCCGGACGTAACAATAACCTCACCGACGATCAGATACATCCCGGGCAACAGGGATCCGACCAGCGACGTCTTGGCGCTCGACTCCTTGAACTCTTCGAGCAGCTGGACGTAGAAGATGGCGAAACTGTAGCAGAAGCCGTCGACGATGCAGTTGACGATGAAGGAGGCGGTGACGACGATCCAACCCCACCCTCCGTCCAGGGCCGCGCTGCCCGACGACGGCGCATTGTTCGCCGGGTGACTGCTGGACTCGCTGTCTCCCGAGGGATTCGCCGGCGGCCGAGAATGCCTTGTCATGGTCTACGACTAGACGAATATTAATTCGATCGTCACATTTTAGAATGTTCTCAAGTTAGTTCGAGCATATACTGTGAAAGCAGAGGCGGCTCCAGGATTTGGCAAGTGATAAGAGGAGGGGGTGTTGGGGGGGGGCAACTATTTGTTGCTAGGTATGTAGTAATAGCATAAGTGCAGGGTCCCAAATAGGGTCAATGGG
The DNA here is from genome assembly GCA_018105865.1 of Metaphire vulgaris. Classification (NCBI taxonomy): domain Eukaryota; kingdom Metazoa; phylum Annelida; class Clitellata; order Crassiclitellata; family Megascolecidae; genus Metaphire; species Metaphire vulgaris. The sequence continues at coordinate 13,221,810 of CM030839.1, read as the reverse complement.
GGCAGGCATTCAATAAGGTGGCACGGCCCCACATGGAGAGCCGCCACTGTATTAAAGCTAAGCATAGAATTAATTATCCTCTTAAAATACGTTTACATGCCGAACTAAACAAAAAATGTCCAACTGTGCTGGACAGTGCATGGACTGCAAAGAAAACGCTGTAGTTTCACTGCAGAAACGACACACTGTTCGAATTACTCTTGCTCAGTAGGGTGTTAGCAATGTTTTACACAGGCCTGATAGGGGAAATTCCCCCTCTCTACTCAAAAAACCACGCACGCAAATGCCCCTCAAAATCCGAGCACTGACACAAAGTTTTTGCATTGAACTGTGTCTCTTCCCCTCCAGCCAAGTCAATCCTCCCCCCCAAGGTCTGGAGTCTGGATAAAACACTGGCTGTTAGAAGCAGTAGTGAGTTTCCATCTGTATCTGTTTTGGCTATACATTTCCTTGACCTCAGAACACTGGATATGTCATTAAAGCCTTCGACGTAGCAGACGTAACTCCTTAACTGGGGACCCCGGGTATATCCGTCCATTTTACATTGGGTTACAGTTAAATACCCAGTTAAGGGGTTAATGGACTGACGGTGAAAACGAACTGCTAGACGTTTTTGTAAACATTGCCTTTCAGGCTAAGAGCGTTGCAACAAATCGATTATTACTAGGGCATTTTGGGTTTCGTTCAGATTTGTCGAAATAGCCTGCAATGCTGGGCACCAACTACTGTGAAAGTAGTTCAATTACTGTAGTGAACTACTTGATAAAAATATAGTTGTAACTACTAGTTAACTACTTTTTCCACAAAGTAGTTATTAACTAATTGGTAACTACTTCCTGAGTAGTTAACTACTTTGCAACTACTTTTGACCCTGCAACGCTCAAATAAAAATATCCATTGTTCAATGTCTTCATTTTTTAAACACCACACAAACACTGTCAACACGAACATCAATTCTATCAATATAAGCTGCTTCTGCAGCAGTTCTGCTTATGTAATTAATGTAATGAATGATTACTCAGTTCTTACATGTACCACAGTCAGAAATGAAGTTTTTATCATCACTGCGTTCACTCTTTTTACGTGGGTTCACGAAACAGCTTTTGACTAATTGGCTATTCATATTTAATGATATCTATGAGTTATTAAGAATTAATCTGTTAATTCTGTTAACTTTTATTACTATTATTAATTATATCTCCTCAGTAAACAACACGAACCTGTATTTTTGGTACTACTAAAAGTTGTGTAAGTATGAGACCGGAAATCAGGAATAGAATATTATATTACTGGTAGGTAAGTAAGTAAGCTTGTATGCAGCCTCCCTGACAAGGGCAACAAGGGCAGGCATGGGTTACATCGACGATGTGCCCGCTACACGACAGAGTCTCATCGAAGAGCTCACCGAGAAGCCTGGCGTCAGCATTGTTGGCAAAAGCGGGTTTAAGCGGCAAATAATGTTTTAACAAAAGTAGTTGACCACAGTAGTTAACTACTTTACTTGATAACTACTGCAGAAAGTAGTTAAACTACTTGTAGTTAACTACTTTTTCACACGTAGTTACTAACTACTCTGTAACTACTAAAGTGTAGTTAAACTACAAGTAGTTACCTACTTGTAGTTAACTACTGCCCGGCATTGGAAATAGGGCTTCTATTTTCTTCTTTAAAATCTGGAATTCAGTAAAGTAAAAAGCATATACTATACTTGTCTTGCCTGGTACAGCAAGACATCTAATTCATAACCAAATCCAAAGATTTGCTACATTTTTCACTTGTCTCAATTTTGAAAACCTCGGAGGCAAACGTCACGATAGGCTTAGACCTACTTTTCGTCCCAATATTTTTTGACACTTGAAAAAGTATTTCTAGCAATTAAGTTGACATTATTTCTCTCGATTAGGCGTCCTTGTAACTCGGCTGTATGAACTTTGGCCCACATTTGAAAACAAAACTCATTTATATCACTGCGGAAAAAGCATTAAAGTTTTCTCTAAAATCACTGCATAGAACAATTATGTCAGTTTTTATGTCTAGCAATTCAATGCATTAAACGTACTTTTCCTCGCCTTATGTTGACTCTAATTTAAATAGTAAATACCATAGATGTAAAAAACGTTGGAAAAATAATAAAAAACGTTATAAAACGTAAAAAACGTTACAGAAATAAAAAACGTTAAAAAACGTTGAATAAAAAACGTTAGGTTACCGAAGTTTTCGGAGCGACATTAATAAATGTGCCATACCCACCCACGGGGAATCATAACTCAAGTCACCATGCAAAACGACTGTGAAATTAAATAAACAGCAATAATAACGGCATAAATTTCAAAACACAGGTTCACATTTTCTTATACTATATTTAAACAATGACGGGAAAAATGCTCACTCTATGTTGTATTGAGTAAATGCCGTTGCTAGCACCAGGGTGCGATTCGTGACCTGGAGCAGTGGGGGGATATGTCGAGCTTGGGGGATGTAGTTGTTGGGAAATGTAGCAGTGGGGGATGTAGTGGTGGGGGATGTAGCAGTAGGGGAATGCATTTGGGCAGTGGGGGGAAGATTCCCCTTTCCCCCTACAAATCGCGCCCTGGCTAGCACCACACGTCGGGTATCTAGTAGGCATTTGGAGCAGGTGGGCTCACCAAGCGTGACGAGTAATTGCTTTTATGAATAAAAGTAAAAGCGGCAATTTGCAATTTGTGTTCTAGAAAACGAGTTATTCTTATGGGGCATCTGAACCCATTACTAACGCATCCAGATGTTCAATAATTGCCCTTTATACGCCCCTTGCCCTGAGGAAAAATAAGGCGAACAATAACCCGTCTAGGGAGTAGGTACGGTATGTGCTTCAGAAACACTGCAAAGAATGCCATGTAGACACTGCAGAGCTTTGAAAAGGAAAAGTTGCATTAAATGTAGCGCCAACTAAACTAAATTTTGTAGCTGGTTTAAGAAAATCTGTACTTTTAATTTTGCCAACGTTTTTTATAATAAAAAACGTTGGCAAAATAAAAAACGTTAAAAAACGAAGAAAACGTGGGGAAAATAAAAAACTTAAAAAACGTTTTTTACATCTATGGTAAATACTGTATAGCATTCAGGAACCATTGTAAGAAGTCTTTTGACTTTCGATAGAATGATAGCGACGATGACGGCTTATTAACAACGCAACATTTTACTTTATCAAACGTTGGAAAACGAAATTATTTTAGTAAGAGTGCCTCTAAGTAAATGCCTCTGTTAATTGAGCTAGTTCTTTTGGGTTCTGGATTTCATTCGATCAACTGTCAACGTCTTAAGCATCTATTAGGGAAGTTGAGGCCATGCTTATTTCTGTTTAGTATATATACGACAAATGCAATATATTTAGAAAATTTCACGCCTTGATCGGCTTCAATAAACATTGGAAATTGTCCAGAAAAATTTTTGAGATTTCTTTATCGATAGAGGTCTCGTCGCAGCAGCGAATTTAATAGGTGGATATGTCCAGCGTCTCAGAAGTCCCGACTGATGAGAATGAAGTAGGCCAAGCTTACAATTGAGTCGAACTGCGTTTGAGTTCACAAAGTTGTCACTGTACCTTGTTTAAAGTGATCGTCATCGTCAACAACTGTAGCCCTATAGCGTATTAAAACTGTCTGAAGACTGTCGACGTAAGATGGACTAATCTTTTTTGCAGCAAGAAGCTGGTATTAAAGCAGAAAAACGCTTGCCTTTTTCCTCAATCGCTCAGAATCGAAGTTGAACGAAGACATAAAGATTCTAGCTCTCCTCGATAACAATACGGAAAACGACACAATCAAAGCGATAAGTTTAAAGTTGTATCCAGCAGCTACATTGTATTTTGACGTCATAAATTATTATTGTTTCTGTATTATTCTGTATGAATTCACAAATCAGGCCATTTTTCAAAACTTGATCGAGTCTAGATTTTAGTCGTACAGGCCCAGTTCGCTCCTTGCAGAGGATTATAATTAGGCACTTCGCATGAAATAGAAGGCACGACCACCGTGCAGTTATAATAAGAATTATTCATCCTCTCGTCTTGCGCGTTTCACATTGTTAACTAAAAACGCATATTCAGTATACAAGAGCTATATTCAATTGTGTTTATAAAGTGCACGATGCACTTAAGGCCATTGGTCTAGATTAGAACCTGGATCGCTCGATACGACAACTCTTCAGCATTCTAAACCACGAACTTAATGGCACATACACACACACACACACACACACACACATATATATATATATATATATATATATATATATATATATATATATATATATAAACTTACTACATACTACATGCATACATACAGTCATACATACATATATAGGCCTACACACACACACACACACACACATATATATGTGTGTATATATATATATACACTTACATACATACTACATGCATACATACAGTCATACATACATATATAGGCCTACGTGCACACACACGCACACACACATATATACACATATATATGTGACTATATTTAAAACAATAGTAAGTAGCCATACTTGAATCTTGTCGGCATCTTTCAGAGCTGTAGCGACCTTTAGGTTAAATATTGAAACCCTTAGCCTAATTTGATCTCTGATAACGGCCAATCCGATTTATAGCGCATATCCGATATGCGATTTTCTGAGTGGTCCGAGAGTCAGTCAGCGGTGATCCGCTAGAGGCTAACTTAGCTATCGACGCAATGCAGACCCGCGTCGTTTGCAGATATCGCTTCGCAACTTCAACTACGAACAGCAGATATATAAATGTTGACAATATAACGTCGCCGCCGATGATAATATTTCGACGGACTTTGGTTGATTAGAAGCGTGGACCGATGGACTCGCGTCTCTAGCGTAGCGATTTATTTTCAACCCCTTAATCGTCGTCGCAGAGACGGGGCCCTTAATTGTCACGTGTCATCTCAAGGGGTACCGAATCTCCGCACAGTCTTCCTTCCACACGCCAAAAAATTTACGTAAAATTAAGATGTACCGATCGAATTGGGTCTGTACAAGTAAGCAGTGTTTATTCTCGACCTTCTCTGGGGGTGGGGGAATCCCCCACCCCAAAGTTTGAAATGTCCCATAATTTTTTTCACATTTTGGCAAGTAGTATGACCTCCTCAATGCCTGTCCTCCACCAAAAATGTTAAACTCCCCCAAATGTCTAAGTGGATAGAATAAACACTGCACGTGTGACCCCCGGGACGAAACGATCTTCACAATTGAACTCCGTTTTTGATGTCTTCACAAGGCAGTGGTAGCACAGTCGACCGCTATCCTTGTCACATACGCTGACATCATGATCGGTATATACAGTCACATGACCACTGACGTATCGTTCACTACTACTGCTACTGCACTGCTACTACTACTACTGCTACTGCTGCTGCTGCTACTACTACTACTGCTGCTGCTGCTGCTGCTGCTGCTGCTGCTGCTGCTGCTGCTGCTGCTGCTGCTGCTGCTGCTGCTGCTGCTGCTGCTGCTGCTGCTGCTGCTGCTGCTGCTGCTGCTGCTGCTGCTGCTGCTGCTGCTGCTGCTGCTGCTGCTGCTGCTGCTGCTGCTGCTGCTGCTGCTGCTGCTGCTGCTGCTGCTGCTGCTGCTGCTGCTGCTGCTGCTGCTGCTGCTGCTACTGCTGCTGCTGCTACTGCTGCTTCTACTACTGGGCTGCTACTGCTACTACTACTACTACTACTACTACTAATAATAATAATAATAATAATAATAATAATAATAATAATAATAATAATAATAAATAACTTTTCAAGTGGTTTAGTAGGATCCCTCCTGTGCTAAAGACATGCCGCACTTGTTTTTCACAGGACTGCTCTTTTGGACGACGTGTTAGCAAACGCGTCCAGAGATCGTCTTCAACGGACAAACAGCACGTGGCACATCACTCCGTGCCGGCGGACATGCGATCGCCCCGGACAAATAAAATCTCCGACCGCCCCGGGTGTCAACCACCGGACGCTATAGAACAGCTTCCCGTTTCAGAGCGGGCACCCTGTGGAGAGAGATACCGAGGCGGATAACACGAAAACTAACTGATATGAATCTTCCTCTTCTTCTAAAAAAAATTACTGGTTCTTCTTCTCTAGTTGCTGTATATTTCTATGCTAGCGGCCATGGATTTCCACTTTGTTCGATCTTGACATCCTCTTATTAATTCCATGCTATTCCTTACTCCCTTCATACATTCTCTTAGGCAGTCTACATAGGTGTTTCTCTGCCTTCCTCTTGCTCTTTCCTCTCAATTTTTCCGGTTATTGCCAGATGTTCCAGGCCTTCCTTCCTCAGTATGTGTCCGTAGAAGGAAAGCTGCCTTGTTTTAATGGCTACCATCAGACTTCTTTTTATTCCAATAATTCATTCAAGATCAAATTAGGTCGAATTAAATGGGCCTATAGGCCTACTCCCTATAGGATGAGCCCCAACTGAAAAACATCCAGAAACAGCAGAATGCATCGATAGCCTTATATTTCGTGCAAATGTGTTCTAAAGAGAGTTCGTAAAACGAGACCAAATCGTCGAGGTCAAATCACTTATATAGGCCCCTATCTCCGAAGCTTAAAACTACTAACTTCTGATTTCCTTCATACAAATTCTCGAGTCAGTTAGGCCTACTGTACTATCCTTGACCTCAATTTGTCGAATCGAAGTGTCTGCGTCAGAGATAGGCTATTTAATAAAAAATAAAGGCCTATGTTGGCTGCAGAAGAGCGGATACATTGATACGTATGTATAGACATTACAGTACACGTACATGTACTGTATTTTGATGTGCATGCCGAAGTCGTCACTATCGCCAAAACCGAATCTGTCGGTCTGATCACGCGATCTCATTGGCTCTTAGAATCGCGCTATACGAATCGAAGACGATTGCCTGTTAATCGGCGGCCGAATGGCCCTTCAGGCCTACGATCTGGAGACTGTTACGAACCTTGACTTTAAGCAAACGCGCAAAAGGTATTTTCGCTGATAACGACATGTGAGCAGATCGGCTGTGATGGTGATTTAGAAGCTAGGTCTCAGATCAGCGTTGCATACACTCTCCTCCAGGGATATTTTTACACCCCCTAACACCCCCCAATTTGAGGTCGACACCCCCAAAAATGGTACTGTGACAATGGTATGCATACAAAATGCATACTAATTAACTCCGGACACCACCACCCCCCCCCCAATTTGAGGTTGACACACCCCAAATTCACAATTCTAGAAATATCCCTGCTCTCCTCTGCCATGGAGGAGATTTAAGACAGTTCAGGGGAGGTGGTGGGGTAGGCGTGACTTCAGGCGGAGTGATGAGAAGTTGTCATCGCACTACACACTGAGATGTAAAGTTTTTTGGGAAGGGATCTAAGATGGGGAAAAAATTCCCCATCCGGCCTGCATGCAACACTGCTCGGTCTACGGGAATTTTGACGATGCTTCATGTATGTCTACAGTAGGCCATATGCATAAACTTCTATTGGACCTCTAGGTTCGAGCCCCCACACACACACTTTTTGAGAGGCAACCATAGGAAAGGGGAAGGCATAGGGGTTGAGCCCTCCACTTTTTCATCCATGTGTACGACAATGAAGTAGTAGGTCTATGTCGTCTACCCACGTGACACGTGTGCATGCATCAATCTCAACATTGCTATATGAAAACCCTTTCACCTGTCAAGAAAACGCTTGAAACCTAAAATGAATAAAACCCCACATCTTTACCGCTTGGTTCTCGAACCCTTTCTGCAGTTTTGTAGGTCTACAGTGGGGGGTTCGAGTCAGCAAATTGCGTCTTTTACCACGCAGTGCAGTGGCGTTACGGCAATATGGCCCACTTGGCTCAAAGCTAGAGACCTCTCAGTGTTTAATCTAGACTCCTGGACTCTGGAGGGGGAATTGACAAGACCGGGGGGATTCAGCTAGGAGGGTCTGGTGGAGCGCTGTAAGTTGATATAGTATGCAGGGGTGGACTGGAGTGTCCAAAGCGGCCAAAAAATCAAAAACACCCTAGCATTGCCTCTACGATCTTATTCGACTATTCACAAAAAAACACAATTATCACAAATATTAGTTTTATTTTCCTTGATATGAGCTTCTGAGTGAAATTTGCTGTTTTCGTGCTCCTCTATTCTTTGATGCACATGTTTCCAAAATTCATACCTTCTGTGAATGAGTTCACATCGCCAGTCTTGCTATAAGCTAAGCCTGTGCAAAACAGAGCTTTCGATTCTTCACCATACGATAACCAATTCCTATTGATACCATCGCTTCTGCAAAATACCCGATGAGCATTAGTAAATGGCAGATTAGTTTCACTCGCTTTTGGTTGTATTGGGTGAAAGTTAAAAAATGTTTGTAAATTATTCTCTTCAGGACGTTTGAAATAATTGTAACTGGTGTCGTTTTTTTCGTCGATAACTGAACTGTCATTTCAGAATTTTTATTTGTCGGCATTTCTTTCGTCATCGTTGTGTTGTCAGTTTCGAGATGTACGAAGGCGTCGATGGGAAAAAAGTTTGACGGCACTACTGAATGGCTGTTGACATCATTACGAGTTTCTTCCGGTTCTGGTTGTGTACTTGTTGAAGCTGCTTGTTTACTGATGGTCTCTTCGCTTGCAGCAGGAGTAACTTTGAATAAATCTACTAGATTTCGGTACTTAGCTCCATCTTCAGCAAAAAGTTTTAGTTTCTTATCTCTTACTTTTTCCGCACCACCTTTACATTTACGTTTACAATTCAAATCACTCATTACCGTATTTTTAATAACTAATAATTATTCATTTATCAATCTTTATAGTTTATTTCACATTTTCAACTTCCGCCAAACTCCCGACCAAAGACTACTAATAGTAGTTTACTACGCGGCCACGCGGGACTACATTGACGTCTTTGTTTTCGTCTAATTTTTATTGCGCGTAACTGATAAGCTGGGGTGGGGCCCGTACCGGGCCGGGCGCCTCGGTACGGGCTACGGGCCTCGAGGTACGGGCTACCAAAATGTCTACGGGCCTTGTACGGGCCGGGCGCTAACAATATTTCTTTAATAAATTCAAGTTTATATTTGTTTAGTCTTGCCTTTTTTCTCCTCTTTTCCTAACAGCAACAAAATATTAATGTTCTATTGACAATTATACAATAGTTACAACTAAGCTGTAATAAAAATTTTAATTAGGGAACAGCTAAGAAAATAGTTTTAAAAATATAATTTATGAAAATTATTTGATTTTGAGTTTACAAACGAATATTGTATTTAATATCGTGTTAGCAGATTATACTTTTATGAAATTACCTTGCAGCCCCGCCCCTGGACCTCAGGCGGGCGGCAAGGTACAGGCTAGAGGCGGGCCTCAAAGCTCGGGCCTCGGGCTCGGGCTCGGGCCGGGCCCCACCCCAGCTGATAAGCGATTTTTACCATATTTTTAACATTGTGACTAACTTACTAAGTTCCTCCTCTGGCGGCCCACCGGGATTTTTCCCGGGGTCCCGGCGGCCCAGTCCACCCCTGATAGTATGTCAAAATTTCCGGGGGGAAATTTTAAATTTCCAGAGGTCTGGGGAATGGCAATTCCCCTCCCAGAAATGGCCTAGATTAAACCCTGGCCCTCCTAATCCTCCCTAGTCTAAAGGGCCCTTCTCTAGGTTTGTTCTCAACTTTAGCAGCGAAATTATTTGCTTCTCAAATCAGACCTCAAGTTACTAGACAGCTACTGATTATGGTCCATATTTGAGCGTCTAATTCTGTCGATCAACCAACTGCTAATTCCTGCTTATGCCAACCAAGGCAACAAAACCACCACTATCACCAATGTACAGTATTATCATTGCAGTAAAGTGGCTTTGCAAGACATGGTGAGAAGTAATTCAGCACCAGACGATTTTCAAAGGATTTTGTAGCACTACTTTTTATGAGAAAATTAATAATTATACGCGTAGAAGCCGGCAAGAGATTAGAAGGTCCCCAAGTAAGACAAAGCCGCAAGTTCGATGTTTCAGTGTTTCGCTACCGAATCAGTTTGTTTAAACCAGGCATGGCTGGGAAATAAATTTGGGGTTTTAGGCTTTAAAGTCGACAAATTAAAAAAACTAATCTTAACGTGTTTTAACTTTTCTACTATCTGCATGCAGCAGAACACCTATGTGACAAGAATATAGAGAAGGGTTAATGGGTGTTGACATGCCAGCCATTAAAATCTAACAATAGCTTTAAAATAATCCTTAAAACCTAAATAATTATTATGTTTCGCCTATGTTAAAATTAACCTTATTTCGCAATAACGCAAGGAAAGCGTATTCCGACCATTTTGCTCTGAAACTCCAATAACAATTAGAGAATCTCCATAGGAAACATATGTGCTTTCACCTGGCGGTTGAGCGATTTTCCATACTCATAGGACTTTCAAGACTCGTAAAAGGTATGTTCCTGGCAAAATTTAAAAATTATAATTTTCAAAAAATTTCAATATTTTTCTCTTATTCTGTCCTATTTGGCAAAATATGAATAATTCTACCTAATATATTTGCCATATTTTCATTAAAATTGAATCAGAGGTTTTGTTTTGCATTTATTTAAAACTCAGAAGATTCTTTTCAACTAACGTTCGCCAGATGGCCTAATGCATTTTAAAATATTACATGATATGATTAAAGTTTCGGCGCGTTACAAAACCGCTGAATTGGAACGCGGTTCCAAAATGTCTGGGAAACCGTGATATAGACGACAAAAATATTATAAAACTAGCTGTTAACCCGTCAAAAATGACAGGGAAGATTGGCTATTTCTTACCCAGATTTGTTGCAAAACTTCATATTATTAGGCCTATATATAACAATATTTTAAATCTGAAAATGTAAAGTGAATACTTGATTATAATTTAAAATTTTCTTACGGCCCCACTGGGTAGTCTTGCCCCACCACAGGGGCTGCATCCCAGAACGGACCATACGACTCCGGTTTGGGTCTAGGGCCCCAAAGGGGTTTGGTCTCCCGCGTGGGTATGCGCCCCCTTGGGGCATACGATCTCTTTTGGGCCTGGACCCCAAAGGGGCTTGGTCTCCCACGGGGCCAGGACTTGGCCCTCTGTCTCACCTGCTTGTCGGAAGCTCTTGAACGCTAAACTTGCTGTGCTTCTTGCAGTTGTAAATTTTTGTGTTGCATGTAGGGCATTGTAGGCCCCTGTACGTAAAAATCGCACCACTTCATCAAGCTCCACTCACCAGCATAGCGTGACGCAGATGACGCTATACACATTACATAGGCCTATACAATATTAAAACGTAGCAAATGTAATGATTGCTATTCCAGCTGGTTCTGTTTCCATCATCCGCATGCTTTCTGCATTGGTTCTTTTATCCGCCCATGGAACTCTTAGCATTTTCCTGTAGCGGCGCATTTCTGTAGCCAGGTAGCCTCCAGTTTCATTTTCACTGCTTTAGAGTTGGTCCATGTCTCTGCTCGATATAATATCGCTGACAAAACGCAGTAGGCCCCTATTTAAGTGTTCTAAATCTTGTTTCTTTCCATATGTTTTTTTGCATGTCAGGATCATTTTCAATTTTGTCGTGTCGATTCTTGTCTCTCTAGAGGCCTGTATCGCCTCTACAGTGTACGGTCGCCTTGCTTAAGGTAATATATATTCGCCGATTAAATGGAATCTGCTTGTGAATTCACGTGAGTTCTCTTTCATTCGATAGTTTGTGTCATCTTAACAGCGTTCTACTGTACGTCTCCTCTGCCCACACAAGACGAATCGATTGGACGCCGACTCAGTTCCGGTCTTCTCCTCCACCCCCACCTCACCCCCACCCGATCACCCATCCCCGACGCTTTGCCTTTTGCGGCGCATCTGCTCCTCGTAGGCTCTTGGGTTTCCCCTACCGCGCGCTTAGAGACGCTTTCCCCGGTCACCGGCACCGACAGGTTCTGTTTGACGATAAAGAACCGAGCGTAAAAGAAAGTCCATTCTTCGTTTCCGGTCACAGCACAGCAGCGTTGTGGCAACACCTTACACGCAAGTTACATTTTCGCCGACAGAAGAGCTAAACTATCGACGGTCAGCATTCAAGGTATTCTAATTAATTTCGTGGAAATCTTCTACGTCTCTGTTCCTGCAGTGCTTTAGTTAATCGCGATTAACGCGCGATTAACGCGTTAAACTGTTAATCGCGATTAAAAATTTAATTGCTTCATATTTCTCTAAGAGAATCTCAGCTCTAAAAGTTATGACGTTATGAGCGAGCTTTTCTTTACAGTTAACATCACTGACATGGACGATGCTTGTGCTATATAATAGCTGTTATGCGTTGTCACGTGACTGTGGTGTGTGTGGTCACGTGTTTTTCAATTTTTGCAGTTCGCAATTTTTTTCTAAATCACTGATGGATAAAATAGATCGAGAATAGGATGAGTAAATCAAAGACAGTGAAGTATAACAGAAGAATTCTAAGTCTAAAAGGTAACTGTTAGACGGGCAGTTTGTTTTTAAAGACGCTGGCACAGTGGTTTGTATACAGGGGCGTAGCCAGGAATTTGATTTGGGGGTATAATGCGATTTGAGGGGTATAGATCTGTAAAACTTTGAAAATCTTCAAAAACACATTAAAAACTTTAAGGTTACCCAATTTTGGGGAGGGGAGGAGGGGGAGAATGGTATATACCAATATACCCCCCGTCGCTACGCCCCTGTTTGTATACGATTTAGGATTATCATAAAAAGTTGTAACACTGTCATGCGATGGTCCGCGTACGGTGCGGGTTATTATTTTTCATCGTTATTGCGTAAATTCAAATTGCGTGACCATTTTTGCGTTCCTTGCATGAAGACTGTTTGGAATATGCCGTGAATTACTTTGATGTTGTTTAGAGTGTGAATTGTCGAGCATTTCCTATGGGTTCGAGGCGAGTGTTTCTGCCGTTCCTTCTTCCCTTGCTGTCGGCTGTTTTGGCTCTCGGCGGGGCATGGCCTTCGAGAAGCAGCTACAACACCAACAACAACAGGGATCTCACAGACGCCCTGGCAATATCACGAAGACATGTGGTAGGAACCAGAGATGTCCATTGGTCCATTTTTTTAGAACACAATTAAACCCAACCCATCAAATCTCCAACTCAACCCATGCCGATAAGAGGTTTACTTTACCTAACCCAACCCACTGTAGTACATAACAGTTTCTTAAACCATGACTTATTTTCTGACCCAACCCAACCCACCATTAATATGGAAAAGTCTGACCCAACCAAACCCCCATGGACCCATGGACATCTCTGGTAGGAACCAATGGGACAAGAACAGTTAATTCTGCGTATCGACTTTGATTTGAATCTTGTCAGATCACGATATCAATTAATTGAATTTCGATTCGATCGATGAGCGCACTCATGACCTGTTGCTGACAATTCGTGATTAGACGCTGTTTAATTTAGAACACTCGTGCCCAACTCATGACCTAACCAATAATGCATGTTCGTGTCACGTGACCGCTACAAATAAATTATTCCGGGCTCTTCAATCGCTCATTTACAGACCACCCCTGTTCCTTCACATATGCATGTGTGTGTATGCATGTGTGTGTACGTATGTGTGTATGTTTGTGCTTCCGATTGCCTACTATTTCCATTTGACGTATCTTAGCGCGTCTGTAAAATTTATTACGTTATATACGAGGTACGTTGTATCCAATACCACCAAAATGGTAGCGCATCAGAGGGGCAGTATATCGCGGTACGGTATATCCGAAGATACGCCGTAACCGAGTCCGTTATAACGAAGTTCTACTGTAATAACAGTTATCGAGATGGTTTCAGTCGATGGTAGCAAATGGGCGAAGATTTAATCAAATATCGCGTATATTTTTCATTCATTAGTGAACTTTATGGCGTCATTCTAGCAATTCACTTGGCATCAGTATATATATATACGAGCAGTCAGATTGCCCATGGAACGGAACTGCGATTTGGAATTCGATAATTTTTCAATCGAAGGGTTCGTAACCTTAAATACGAGTTCGAAAACTCGGTCGAACAAATAGTGATTCAATCAATCGCAGCAAATACTCAACAAAGCGAACAGAGACGCCTGCGTCGGTCAAATCCAAGTCGACAAAATCTCGATCGCGACTGATTAAAATCAGCCGCCGAATGACCTCTGGCCTTTCATTCAATGAAATAATTGCAAAGAATAATTTCTCACAGTGATTTAACCTGCTACTACTACTACTACTACTACTACTACTACTACTACTACTACTACTACTACTACTACTACTACTACTACTACTGCTGCTACTACTGGCTACTACTGCTGCTACTGCCACTACTACTACTACTGCTACTACTACTACTACTACTACTACTACTACTGCTGCTGCTGCTACTGCTACTACTACTACTACTACTACTACTACTACTACTACTACTACTACTAATACTACTACAACTACTACTATTACTACTACTACTAATACTACTACTAATAATAATAATAATAACAGTAGTATCAATAGTAATAGTAGTAATAGTAGCCTAATAGTGATGTCGTGGTTTAGAATGGCGGTTCAGTAGGATTTGTCCTATGTGAGAAACGTTGTGTTCCATTATTTCATTTGGCCTTTCGTTCAAATTATGGTTTTGTTCGTGTTTTCTCGTTCTTTGTCTTCTTGCCCTTTACAGGCGCGGTTTCAGAAACTCCTGGGGGGATACAGTGAATTTATAGAAAGTTGGTGGGGGAAGGAAAGAGAAGAAAAATGGCAAGTGGCAGTGTTTTGCCAACTAAATGTAAACAAACTTTCCAGAAAAAGCCTGACAACCAGAAAAAAGATATTTGGTAATTTTTTACTAATTTTTCCCCAAACTTTGCCCGAAAATAGGTTAACAAGCAAAAAAGGTAATCCACAGTATTTTATTCACTAAATTTCAATAAGCTGTACCTAAAAATAAGTCGACACGCAAAAAAAGACGATCGGCGAGGGGCTGCATCCCCAGTCATCAACATGGTAGAACTTTGTAATATGCAGCACCATAGCAGGCTCTGTTTAACTGCAACACTCACCGGTTCTACAGCGCCATCGATCATTAACTAACTGAACAGGTATTGACCGATTGAAGTCAATCTGTCAATTGCGCACTCGTCATGATTTAGGTTATTTTGTCAAAATGCGTTGTCTCTGGGATCCGACTGAAGAGTGTTCTGCTGTTGCGGGCGTTTTTGAGGGAAAGATTTAATTCGGGGATTTCTTTCCGGGGAACTTTTAATTTCTGCTTTCAAGAATTTCAGTGATCAATACAGAATTTTGTCAAATGCATGGCCGCCATTTCACTAACAGTTTCCCTTTCCTTTGAAACTTTGAGGCAAATGGTGAACGCAGCAAAGAGGCAAAGAGTGTGACGTTATATATGCCTACTCATAATGAAGTTAGTATGGGCTCAGTGCATGCCATAGACGTAAAAAAATGAATTCACGACGCGAAAGAAGTCTCGTACGGGAAAAACAATGTTTTTTTTTACTCTGTGGAGATTATAATTGATCGATAGACTGTAATTATTTTGAGACAGGCCAATATTTTAGCACATGCACTAGGTTCTTGAATTTCTCATAGTTATTCTGTGGACTCTGTCCTCAACGAAACTAAATGAGAAAAGCCCTGGGTGGACGAGAGTGTCTCCACATGAGTAGCCGCTAAGATGCAATTAGCAGCGAAGTAATTTATGCTTTGAGATAAAGGATGTGATAGCAACAGTAGAATTGCCATTTCTAAAGCATTTTTCAGCGGTAAAGAATGTAATGCCATAATGCTATAAGTTCATTTGTAGTTACTGTAATTATTAATCACATCACTTAAGGCTTAATTTAAGCATTTAGGTCTATATACAGTGTTTATTCTAGTCGTCTAGACATTGGGGGAGTTTAAAATTTTTGAGGGAAACAGACATTGGGGAGGTCATAGGCTACTTTGCCAAAATGTCAAAAAATTGGGCGAAATTTCAAACTTTGTGGGGGAAATTCCCCCCAGAGAATGTCTAGAATAAACACTGCCTATATAAGTTTTCGAAAGTGCTTTTGTAGGCCAGACCGTCGTAAAAACATAATTCGTGAAAGTTTCATGACAATTGGTCGTGCATAATTAAATATAATCAGTCTTAACATTTTGAAACAAGCAAAAATTACAATCTTAGACTCGTGTCAATAAATAGGGCCACGAAATTAATTATATTCTTATTTTTCATGTGCCATAAATTGCTATGTCGGCGACCATGGATTTCCATTCTTCTCTGTTTCTGACTTTCCTTTATTAGTTCGATGCTGTCTTTAGTTCTTGCTGTCTTTCCTTAGGCTGTCTGTATACTTTATTCGTTGTCTTCCTCTTGCTCTTTTCACCCTCTATTTTTCCTGTTATAACTAGATTTTCAAATCTACCCATTTTAATTAGATGTCTGAAAAATTCCAACTGTTGCTTTCTTATGGTTTTTAGCAATTTTCTTTTTTACACTAAAAGTTTATAGCACTTCCTCATTGTCTTTTTCTGTTCCTGAAAATTATATTAGTAAATAGGGGCCTATATAAGCAGGGTGCGATTTGTGACCTGGAGCAGTGGTGGGTATGTCGAGCTTGAGGGGGATGTAGTTGTTGGGGAAGTGTAGCAGTGGGGGGATGTAGTGGTGGGGGATGTAGCAGTAGGGGGATGCAGTTGGGCAGTGGGGAGAGAAGAATCCCCCTTCCCCATACAAATCGCGCCCTGATTATAAGAAATAAATATCGTCGACACTGTTTTGATATATCCGACTGTTTATTTATAAACAGATAGATATTATAATTATATAGAATGTATAAAAATAATATAAAATTATTTTCTCGCCAAAGCAACGGCATTCAGTCGCTCGTTCCGTGGGATTTCCGTTTCTCATGCAGAATCAGAAATCTAATTTATTGGGACGTTCGTGTCCGAAATCAGGAAATCCTCCTCCAAATCCCGTGTGAAATATTCAAAATCTAATCCCAGTTTTAGAAGAGAGTCGTTCGAGACGACGCCGTTTCGTCAGCTCCTCTGTTTCGAGTTCTTTTCAATTTGTTGTCTGTGGCTTTCGGACTCTTGTCGGTTCCTCAGCGACAATAAAAGAGAAAGCGTTAGTAGTAATGATCTTTATTCGTGACAAGCACAGGCTTGTCTTTATTTTTGGCTCCATTTTTGGGCTTGGCTCCGATGAGACGTTTTCTATCTTCACTACTTTGTATTCACAGGCGACCGTCACCTCTGATTTTCCATTTGTTCGCTTCAGAATTCGATTCGGAGGACTTGTGATTACAGGCCCGTACGAAGTAGGGATGCAGGGGTGCAGCTGCACATCCTGGAAAAATTCAGGGCTGCAGCGCACCCCCTGGAGGCCCGTAGATGATGATGATGATGATGATGATGATGATGGTGATGATGATGATGATGATGATGATGATGATGATGATGATGATGATGATGATGATGATGATGATGATTTCAATGCGGCCCTTTAAATGACTGAGAAGGCTCATTGTACAGCTGCAGCAATGACTGCAACCGATGCGATAATCCGTAACTTTCTTAGCGTGTATCATCGACATGATACCTAGGGATATTAGCATCTTGACTGGTCGCGGAAAGAACGATTGCACGACGAATGAACTGACCGAATGAAAGCTATGGCCATCGCTCAAGATTAGACCGGTATCGTATAGGGCAGATAACGTTTAAATTATCCGCGGATGCTTCGAGCCATTAAGCGAGCGGAAGAATAATGACTTTAGCGTAAGGTAACTATAGCTTTGAAATAAGCGTCTATGCTTGTACGCGAATGCGAGGATGAAGTCGAAGGCAAACATTCTAAGGTGGCGGAAGATGGCAGAGTGGGTTACGCGCTGGAGCGGTAGGCTGATGGAGCGGGGTTCAAGCCCTGTTAGCGACCCTAGTGACTTTCACACAGGCAGTACTGCCTCCTAAGCAACTTTAAAACACATCGTGGTATGTTATGGTATCGTTGGCGCCTACAGAAATTTTTCAAATGGGGAAAACCAAAGGTAACGGTTAATATTTTAAAAGGGTTTTCAAATTTCACCGTGAAAATATTGGTATCTGCATTTTCAGGATGGACAAGTGCCCCCTCTTGCCCCAATGTGCGGCCGCCCATTTATGGCGTGGCTCCAGCAAGAAAGGAAGGCGACACGGAGAATGGCGTGACGACGTCATGGAATGGCATACAGTATAGAGGCAGTCTGCAAATGGACTGGAAACAGACTGTAAAGATGGTGTCAGACACCAATGGGCACTGAGCACATGGTCGATGAAGAAGAAGAAGAAGAAGAAGAAGAAGAAGAAGATGATGATGATGATGATGATGATGATGATGATGATGATGATGATGATGATGATGATGATAATGATAATGATGATGAGGAGGAGGAGGAAGAAGAAGAAGAAGATAAGATGATGATGATGATGATGATGATGATGATGATGATGATGATGATGATGATTTCAATGAAATGACTGAGAAGGCTCATTGATGATGATGCAACCGATGCGATAATCCGTAACTTTCTTAGCGTGTATCATCGAAATGATGGGATGATCATCATCATCATCATTATGATGATGATGATGATGATGATGATGATGATGATGATGGTGATGATGATGATGATGATGATGATGATGTGGATGGTGGGTGGTGGTGGTGGTGAGGAAGAAGAAGAAAAGATGATGATGATGATGACGATGAGGAGGAGGAAGAAGAAGAAGAAAAAGATGATGGCGATGGTGATAATGATGACGATGACAATGATGATGAAAAGTGTTAAGAATCAATGACACGCCGTAGCGTATTTACAAATTACAGTACAGTAACGCCTCCGCTGAATGTTTTCCATATAGAATTTCTAGATCGACTGAGTAGTGAGTGAGCAGTAGTCCTACGTCTAGACATGTTTGAGCGCGTTGTCTGGCGCTCGACATCGTCCCCTCCGACAACAACGATTTCTATGCATCGTTAGACAACCGTCTGACAACGACCGACAGTTCAGTTGTACCGAGGACGACGACGACGACGACGACGATGCGACATCTTGATTGTCCTTGTCGACATTTTCTTTCCTTCGTCAATCGATCGATTGTCGCCAGAGCCTTTTTCAATCGCATTGCGACCGTTCGTATCGATTCCTTTCACTTTCTGTCTGCCGCTTTCGCTCATTTCTTGTCTGCCTTCCATACTTGTTTTCGTACGGTACTTGAATGCAGTATACGAGTCCGAACGAATGATTAGACACCTCAAAGAACTATGCGTCTGTATACTTGTAGCGTTATTCTATTACATGAGTTCGAAGCGTCATTGTCGATGTCTCTAACGTCGAGCAAATTGTGGATATGAAAGAAAGCTTCAAAAATGTCGGATGCATTGAAACAGCCGTCTGTTTTGAAGCCTTAGACATAATATTATGCTGTAACTGCTTAATAAAAATGTACATATATGCATACGAACTCAAATGGACAGTCGTCTTTACAAGGCAAACAAGCCGAACAACTTAATCATAAAAGCAACATAGCTACTAAAGTTTTATGTGATTGCTGTGCGTACTATAATTACATGCTTGAGTTTGCGTGCAGCTGCTTTTAACCTTATTGTTCTTCCAAACCTCGTATCTAATAATCTTCCAAAACCCATTTCGTATCTATAAAAAGAAATGGGGTGAAGATGATGCAGAACCCCCACCCCCTCTCTCTCTTCTCTCTCTCTCCATCTTCTCTCTCTTCTCTCTAAAAAGTTTCTGGGGTGAAGTCTCTGTCTCTGTCACTGCTCTCAGCTCTCCTCTCCCTCTCTCTCTCTCTCTCTGTATGTGTTCTTTCTCTCTGTCTGTCTGTGTGTGTCTGCCTGCCTGTCTCTATCTGTCTGTCTGTGTCTCTCTGTTTGTCTGCGTCTGTCTGTTTGTCTGTCTCTCTGTGTGTCTGCCCCTCTCCCTCTCCCTCTCTCTCAAAAGATTCAGTAGAGATAAAAGCTCACAGAAACAGGAGAGACACCGCTGGCGCACTAATGAAACAAAGCGGAATTAGAAATCTAAATCTTTCGTCTCGGTGTCATCGTCTCGGTGTCAACAACAAAATCCCGAGATGTCCAGACTCTTGAAAGAAACGGACAGTAATCTTATTATATAATTCTCGATGTCCGGCGGACGGACGGCCCGTCCGACGGCAACACGGAGGGTATTGCAAGAGGCTGTTGTCATTGACAACCAAATATTGTTTAATGAAAACTGTATTATAATCAACGGAGCGTTTAACGAAGCGTCTTAATTGCAGCTTAAACCCCCGCCCCCTTCCCTCACCCCATCCCTCTCCCAATCGCCCAAGCCCCAACCCATTCCCGCCCCGGCCCCAAACCTCCTTTCCCTTCCCTTTCCCCATCCCATTCCCTCTCTTCCGTCTCCTCCCCCAATCGCCCCCTGGCCCCAACCCATTCCCTGCCCCTGGCCCCCAAACCCCGTTCCCTTCCCTCTCCCATCCCTTTTCCCATCCCTCTCCCAATATCCCAGGCCCCAACCCATACCTCCCTCCCTCCCGGGACAGGCCCCAAACCCCGTTCCATTATCTCTCTCACCCTCTCCCAACCCCGTCACCGCTGCACCCTACCCCACCGGCCCCAAACCCCGTTCCCAAACCTACACAACGCTGCTCAACCCAATTTCCTCCTTCCAAACCTCCCTTCCCTCCCAATGCCCTGCCCCCTGTATTATATATATATTTATTTATTCCTTCCTAGCCTCAATACCTATTTTTTTAAATTTTACCCCTCGAGTGGGGATTACATTTTCAGACGCCGTCACCGTACTGGGGATTTAATTTTTGGAAAAGCGTTCTTCAGAAATGATTGCTGTAACGTTTTAAATTTGCTATATCTCAGGCTATATAGGAGCTAAAAAGATGAGGTTTGCACCATTGTTTAGATTGTTTATTCCTCTTTCTAACTGTCCGTGCAAAACAAAAAAAAATTGGGGGTAGAGTCCACTTTACAGCCTAAAATATCACCCTCTCCCCCCAAATTTTTTTATAGCCCCCTAGCAAACTATTTTCAGCGGTAACCCCACTTTGGTCAGCGGCAAAGTTGTAAAGGGATGTCAGAGGAACAAAATAAACCAAAAAGTTTGAAAATCGGTTGACATTTGGCAAAGATCTATCAATTCTAACCCGATGACCCCAATGTTTGAACATAAGTATTATCGGTGAATTTCGCGAAAGTTCTGAATTCTGAGAAAGTTTCCAATTTTTTTTTAAATTTTCTATATCTCAGGCTATATAAGAGCTAAGAAGATTAGGTTTGCACCATTGCTTAGCTTTTTTATTCCTCTTTCTAACCGTTCGTGCAAAACAAAAAAATTCCAGCGTTCACGAGCTTTCCGACAATCAAGTGAGAATGAGGAGCAGGCGGTTGCTCGGCGTGAAAAAGCAGCACAGCAAACAAGAGAATCAAGCACTGCATGTCGTTCGACACTGCCAAATCATTAGACTAACGTTGACTATCAAGAAAATCCATGCGAATGGGAGTTAACTCGGTTGAAGGAAAAGGCGGCGATTTAAGGAAATTAATTGCGCAAAATCCTATTGCATTCAGGGTCGGCGCTAGGGGGGTGGGTCCGCGGGTCTGGACCCACCCAGCCTCGGTGCAGGGCACCCAAGCAAATCGTGCAAATACGCAGAAAAATGTTGATTGGGGTGGGGGTGAGGGGTAGTCTGAGCCGGCGGGTCCTGGCTGTGTAGATTGCATTAGACCCACCCAGTCAACAAAACCCAGCGCCGCCCCTGATTGCATTTGCACAAAATCGGGTGGTAAAACAGCCAATCTCCCCCGTCATGTTGAAGGAAAAGGCGGCGAGTTAAGGACAATTAATTGCGCAAAATGCTATTGCATTTGCGCAAAATCGGGTGGTATAAACAGCCAATCTCCCCCGTCCTAAAAAGCTATTGCATTTGCGCAAAATCGGATGGTAAAACAACCAATCTCCCCCGTCATTTTTGACGGGTAAACACCTAGTAATTAATAATTGTGTCCGTCCGACGCTAGTAAGAAAGACGAAATCTGGCGTCGCAGCGTCGCCATGTCGGTGGGAGAGGGGGGGTCGGTGTCGTGGTATTTGCACAGCGTTCAAGCGAAGATCGCCAGGAGTTGCGTAATAAGTTCATGTTGATCAAACCGCTTGTCTAAGACGAGTAGTGGAGTAGAAGCGGGTCTCTTAGATGTAGAGGGAAATCTACGCAGCTCGTTAATAGAGAGGATGTCTAGAATATTGAGATATGGCATAGGCTACATCGAAAGCAAGAAAAACATCGGTTTTATCTTTTGGCGTTTCTATTTAAAGACGCTACTGAATCCTTTGAGAGAGCGAGAGGGGAGAGGCAGACATACGGAGAGAGACAGATAAACAGACAGGCAGGGCGGGAAGTTAGAAGAGTAGTAACAACGCTGGACGATGGAGCAGAAGGTATCGGGTTAAATTCCCGCAGGAACCCTAAGGTCGACTCAGCCTTACTCGCTAGAGAGCGGTGGTAAAATGAGGAGCAGCGATAAGCTACGAGGTAAAACGTTGGTCTGGGGAAAGTAATGACAACCTACCACAGATTAATGGATTATACCACCTAACGTTGCTGATTGTCCAGGCCGGAGATAAGCGCCGGAACCCAACGCTCGGACTCGAGTACGGGACCTACCTTTTTTTATTTTAAGACGTGTCCGTTAAAAGACGATGCATGGCGTCTGGCTCTTCGTTACTCATCCGGGCTTGTTACCGGCTATGGCAGACTTTATTCAGCCGTAAATTTTCCAGATTTTTATGCATGTAGTAAGCTATATAGCCTGTGACCGTGGAACACGCATAGACATAAAACTTAGTTGAATTAGGTTCTTTGCTGGAGTTAATTAGCCCATATCTTTCTTCTTTTCTCTGTTGTTGATGCTGTAGTGTGTAATCGCCGGAGGAGAGTGTTTTTCAACAAGCCACTGCTGTAACGGCCTGGTCTGTGCAGCCATCATCGATGACTACAAATTCTTGTGTTCACGGGCGCCCGCACAGTGGGTGCATACCCTAAATAGCCTTGTGTTAACATGGTGACGTAATCAATGATAGCTATGCACAGAGCTGATTATAATACTAAGTCTACAGAGCAAATTAACAGAGCAATTTGTAATTTTTTTGGGGAGGAATTGAGCCCGGCTGCAAGGGGACTTCCCTGGCAAGACCCTGGAAAATGCAAATACCAATATTTCACATTGAAATTCGTAAACTTTGCTAAAATATTAACTTTGACCATTGTGTTAAAATGTGTTTTGCCCCATCCCCTGGAAAAATTTATGTGACGTAACCGTGACCATTGTGTTTTGCCCCTCCTGGACAAATGTCTGTGGGCGCCCATGCTTGTGTTCTCAGAGAAGTTTAATCAATAGCACAGTTCTAATGGCTGGTTCACGCCATTCTGAAAATAGTCTGAAAATTGAGTTTTTCTATACCAGGGGTCGACAACCTTCTGGACAGCGGGGGCCGAGTTGCTATACCACAGTGTGTGTCCGAGCGCCATGTAATTAAATAATTTTAATTTTTCGACTGACCTCAGCAAAGTTTTGAAGTTTATGTGTTTTTAAAAGAAAGTTTATGCAGGAAAATGTTCACAAGTTCTCAAAGAATACATATCATACCATGCTAGAAATTAGTGCTTGACCTTTTTTTCTTGTCAGATTTTAAAAGGTCAATGACCCTTTATACCAAAAATAATCTGTGGGCCCGGAATGCCGGATTAAACTCACTGGCGGGCTGGGTGTGGCCCGCGGCCCGCAAGTTACCGACCTCTGTTCTATACGATAGTGTTGTCTTGCTCAAAATTAACTCAAATGTCAAAATCCGATAGTAGTCTTCGCTTGATGGGATCTGATGACGTTAATTAAAATCAGGGGCGGCTCCAGGATTTGGCAATGGGGGCGTTGGAGTGGCAACTGTCAAGCATGAGGCCCAACTATTTGTAACTAGTTATGTAGAGCCTAGTAGTAAGCATAAGGGTCCCAACTGGGAGAGCACTAGAGACCAGGCATTAAATAATGGGTCACGGGTCCCCGGGCTTCCATGTGCAGCCGCCACTGATTAAGAGGAAGAAGAAGAAGAAGATGACGATGATGATGATGATGACGATGAAGATGAGGATGAGAACGACGAATATGATGATGATGGTGATGACGATGACGATGATTATGATGATGAAGAGGAGGAGGAAGAGGAGGAGGGGGATGCTGATGCTAGTGAAGGTTGTGATGATGATGATGATGTTTTATCTAGCATTGAGCGAAGTTCTCTGCCTGTCTCTTGAGAATTGTCATCTCTCTTAGAGTCATTTCAAGCAGCTCTTTCTGTTGCTCTGTGCATATTGCCGCCAATAATTCTCCGTATTTATGACGTCGTCTGCCTTTCGACTGTCCTACAGTTGCATCTCCATAATAGGATTTCGCGATGCATTTGGAAGGATTGACTCCCCTAAGGGACATCTCGCTGTCTGTTTCACTTGTACATCTGACGTGTCCTTCTCTCTGCCTTCGATGCAAATCTCCCAGGATGACATGCATGTCACTACGAGCTATAAATGGCATAGAAACGAGAGCAGGGCTGCTTCGTCGTTTGCCAGACCAAATGCATCTCAACAAATCGAGCCCCCGATTTTGCCACACCACGGCCCCCACTTGCCAAACCCTAGAGCCACCACTGTTTATATACAAATTCTGTGCTATCTCTTCTTTGTTTTGATTAATTAAAAGGGGTAGTCGCAGAAACCTGGCAAAGAAAGTCATCGTATAAAAAATACACCACGCATTTTAAAATTGGCTTCCATCAAAAATAGAATTGTAAATTAAAATATTTACAAAGAGTAAATGATAATTTTGAAACTTTCAATAATAATATGTATAAAGATAACGCGAAGGTCCTTGATATTAGCGTGTAGATTAATTAAAATAGGCCCTGTATACGTTTAGGCCAACAGCCCGAGGTTCCTGGAAACTGCGTCAGGGAAAAAGACCTGAAGACCTGCGAGAGCAACGCCGACTGCGATTCCGAAGGAAAGTGCATGACCCTGGGACGTTCCGATGAGAGCTACTGTCTGCCGAGGGCCAACGAATCAGCCGTTCAGAGGGGCAGAGTTCCGGCGAAAAACACGAAACTAACAGGAGGGCTTGGTAGGCCTTTGCCAATCAACATCATCGTCTATTTTCTCATCATTTCGACGTCGTCGTCATCATCATCGTCATCACACCACCACCATCATCATCATCATCGTCGTCGTTTGGCCACGATTTTTTGATGCAACTAAATTCATATTTTGACAACACCGTTCCATAAACGCGAAATGCCAATCGCTCTACAATTTTCCACTAAGTTCCTGTTCAGAGTGAAAGTAAAAACTGCTTAGAACAACAGTTCTCAGCCATTTTTAAAATGTACAACCAAGCAAACTAGTGAAATTTGCGCGTAAGTAACAACAATCTCGTAAATTTATATAGCGCTTTGTGAGTAGTATAGTAGTAGCTGCTTATTCTTATGCGCGCTTAATCATTTTTGAAGTAGCTATAGGCAAGGTGGTTTGTCGGCCGGGCAAAGGAGCCCAGAGACTCGTATAATACTCGAAATAACTGTTACGATATGAGAAATTTCGCTCAAATTCACTCTTGATAGGCCTACTTAATGACTGTGGCCATTCCAACCTATAGTGTATCTTTAAATCATTCTCTTTTTCTATTTTATTTTTAAATTTTGCATTCTTATTTCCTTCGCCTGCCTGCCTGCCCCTAGGGGTAGGCGTACCACCAGTTGAGAAGCGCTGCCTTAGAGGCAGTCATATATTTAATGCATCAGACAATTACTGTACTTTATCATCTTTCGATTATCTTTCTCTTATCTAGGAGCGTCCTGCGAAAATGATTCCGATTGCAAACCATTCACCATAGACGGATCCGAGCGTCTCTGCTGTCAGCTGCTACGCAGATACAGACAGAAGCCGAGACAACAGTGCGACCGCATCACCGCCATGTCTGTCTGCATCTCCGTCCGCAGATAAACATAGTCCACCGATCGGGCTTGAAATTGCACGAAATTAAACGTTTTACTCGCTTTTAAGCGTTTCCGAGTCGAACGCCATATGGGCCTATACATTAGGTAAAAGAAATTAGCCCATAGAAGCTGCCTCTAGTCACCGGATAAAGCCACAATGCATAAAACCCATCAATGTATAGCATTAGGCCTAATATAATATTATATTCGTATTTCATACATTTCCAGACAGCGTAAAGCTGTTTTGATATATGCCATAGTAAAATCTCATGCTGCTATCGATCGTGTGACAACTAAAACGCATCAAATAGGCCTACTGTTTGAAATGTCTCTGTTAATGCAATAAAAGTTTGTCATCAAGATGTTATTTTGAAGCAAAAATCATCATTAATCATCATCAATCATCATCATCATCATCATCATCATCATCATCATCATCATCATCATACCATTAAACTTCTATAGCGCCAATTTAATAATTTTCTTGACATCATTCGATGGTCTGTCCCTGATTTAAATAGTAGGGCCTAATCCGATGCGGCTTTTAAGAAACGAAAGTGTCCTAACAAAATACCATCAAGGAAAGAGAGCCAAATTTTAAAACAACGGGCGGAATATTTGACAAGTCCTAGAGTGCAAGAGAAACGGCGTGTTAACGAAAAAGACATCAACTAACAAAATTAACTTACTCGCTAGTAGGCCTACGTCTTTGATGCCACATAAATTCACAACGAAGCAAAAGTGCAGGCGTGAAAAAGATAGAGGCGTTTCTGTGGCAGAATTTTACCACCATAGCAGCACAATAAGCCACAAATGCGAATTGTTCAAGAAGAGGGCGAAAACAAGGAAGTTTTCTTAGTGCAAGGGTTTTGGACAAACGGAACGGTCTAGACCAGGTTCTCTAACTCGGGTCCGCGGTCCCCGGGTCCCATAGGGGACCGCCAAGCGGTTTCAGAGGGACCGTAAAGGGATTACCGGTACATTCTCAAGATACCTCACCAACACAAAACGCGCTGATGGTTCTGAGAGTACAGGTACTGATTCATTTGAATTTAAATCTGATGACTAAGATATTCAATTTTCTGATTAAATAATTGATTGACAAAACAAGTAGCCTATGTGCTAATTTATTACTACAGTTAAACAAGTAGCCTATGTGCTAATTAATTACAGTTAAACAAGTAGCCTATGTGTTAATTAATTACAACTAATTTAAAGTTAAAACTTTATAAAGGTCCGCGAATCATCACAAAAATTTCTAAGGGACCACCATGCAAGAAATCCTAAAAAGGTTGAGAATCTCTGGTCTGGACGAAGATGCAGTAACAGCTGAAACAATAAATGTATTAACTAAAAAAATATCTAATGAAAAAACTTTTACCCAACTACTGGGGTCATTTAATGTCAACTAAAAAAAGAGTAATTATAGTGGTAACTCAACTTTTGCCCATCACTGCAGGCCAATGCAACTTTTAAAGTAAACTATAAAGGTCGTCATCCTGGGAAATCACAAATTAAAAGGTTGGCCCCTGAAACAATAAATTATTATTATTATTAAAACTTATTATAATGTCGAGTAATTATATATTGGTTCTCACGCAGGCCAATATTATTATTATTATTATTATTATTAGTATTAGTATTAGTATTATTATTAAATTGACAAATTGAAGAGCGAAATGACTCAGTGTTTTATCCAGACTCCAAGCCTTTGGGGGGAAATTGACTTGGCTGGAGGGGAAGGGACACTGTTCAATGCAAAAAATAGTGCTGCGATTGGGGGGGTGAGGTTTTTTTGAGGAAATCTCCCCTCCTAACAGGCCTGTATAAAACACTGAAATGACTGTAAATCATAGACGCAACGAGAAAGAAAACGCGGGGGTCAGCAACGTTAGAATAAACAATTCAATGACAGCTCGTCGATACTCTCTGCCGAAGGCACCGATAGGGCGTAACATCAAAGGGACTCCCTAACAGTAATAAGCCACCAAGGAATATGTTTCGTAAAAATGATGGCCTGTAGAAGAAATCAATGCCCGCTCTACGTTGATTTCCAATAGGAGTATCCAGAACAATCTCTATGGTCACTGATCTATGCCTACCAGCAAGAAATCTGCTTCTGCCATTGGCGTCTATTAATAGGCAACAATGGTTTCTATGGTTTCTGCCCACCAGTGGGCGGAGCAACCGGACCTTGTTGGTAAACACTGGATACCCCTATTAGGTTCCAAAAACGCAACTGAGACGTATAATTCACGCAGTCTTGAACTCTATAATGACGACACCGTATATACTGCAGTTTTGCGATGTCGACATGACTACGCCTACTAAGACGACGATAATGATTATGTCAAGCTATTATGATGAAATAATTACGACATAAATACATTTGAAACGTATTAACATTTTAAAAGGCACAGTCTTCACTCTGGACAATTCATATTTAAGGCATGTATATAAGTTGGGGAATTTTTGCTTTGCAATTCGGTGCAAATATTCAAAAGGTGTGGGTCACTAGGCGACGATAGCTAGCCGGTATACACAAGAGCACGGGCAATTCATGCAGCTCATACATTGTTTATATATATATATATATATATATATATATATATATATATATATATAATAGAAATCGCGTTGAAGACGATGAAGGCAAGTCGTATCTAGAACTTTCGATACCAGAATTCATCCGGCAATAGCGACCTAAAGACGCGATAAAGGAGACCAGCGTACCAGTGTATCCCATCATCATTATCATCATAATCGTCGTCGTCGTCGTCATCGTTGCCGATGGGATCGTCTTTTCGAAAACTCTGTCCGTAGCTGGGTCCGAGGAGTTCGTTAGCGACACGGATCGGAAGGACGGCGGCGTGCGCCAGACGGTGACTCGAGATCACCCCGTAGCAGGACGCCACGTAGCCGCCCACTACGATCGTGCCCTCCGCCGTGAGCGGGGCGTAAACCCCGCCCGACGGAATACGAGACGCCGATCACTCGCCTCGGCACCACCGCCGCCGCCGCCGCGGCCGTAGTTTCAGCCGTCGTACGACTGACTTCGTGGATGAATTGTCCCACGCGCACGCCCCCCGCGTGCCGTGCTGAAAGGGCATCGCTGCCGCCGCCGCCGCTGCTGCTGCTGCTGCTGTTGCCGCCGACCGTCGTCGTCGTCGTCATCACCAGGTGATCGGCGGTGAGAGAGATGGATCCGGTGGCCGTTCGGAGAACGACGAATTCGGCGGATTGCGTCCGACTGCGGTGGAGGAAGGCGATGACGGTGTCGAAGACCGGACCGGCGTCGGCGGATCGCACGGCGAGCACTCGATCGCCGAGGGAGAGCGCGGACATCGGAAGAGTCGTTCCGTTCTCCAGGTGAACGAACTCGTGACCGGGAAAGCAGGCGCCGATCTTAGACGTCATGTACGAATCTATTAGCAGAGAAAAAACACCGAATCAATAACATTGAACGACAGTGGCGGTTCTAAGAATTCTTAGTGGGGGGATGCAATGAATTTCTAGGAAGATCCCGCCAATTGTCAAATGAATTATATGTAAGTGGTTTAGAAGATAATTCTGTAAATTTGATTTATTAAATATAATGTTCAGAATTGACAATGTATTAAAGCCATTCTAGTCTTCTTGTACAAAGTCATAGTGCAAAATCGAGTTTTCTATTGCTGGAAGCGAGTTTGTCAATGGCATTGTCTATGGATATGTCCATATCTTTGTGGATATACATCAAGGCTAATCCGTTTAAACGATCATCTTCCATTGAAGACGCATTCTTGGTGGGCCGGTGAAAGGATACATCCCCAGTCATCCCCAACGTAGAACCCGTCCTTGCTGAACGACGTACAACTTGAAAAAGCATCGAATGATGTTGTCCAACCGACATTAATACTAATACAAATACTACTACTACTACTACTACTACTACTACTACTACTACTACTACTACTACTACTAAAATAATAATAATAATAATAATAATAATAATAATAATAATAATAATAATAATAATAAAATAATAAAATCGATAATAATAATAATAATAGTAGTAGTAGTAATAAGTAGTAGTAGTAATAATAATAATAATAATAATAATAATAATAATAATAATAATAATAATAATAATAATAATAATTGGATTTTAGTGGTTTTGTAGGATTTATATAGAAATTATCGTGTAATTGCATTACGCTGGATGTTTTAGTATTTGGTGTCTGCGGTGAAAGAACAATACCTATCGAACGAACTGTCAAATTTATAAATTTAAAAAATAGCTAATCGACCATTGAACTTAAAAAGCAAAAAACACCACGGGCGATGGGATTAGAACTCTCTCTCTCTCTCTCTCTCTCTCTCTCACACACACTCTCTCTCTCTCTCTCTCTCTCTCTCTCTCTCTCTCTCTCTCTCTCTCTGAATCTCTGAATATCTAAAATGTAGACATTATTTACCTAATAAACTAAATTCTTTCAGTCTAAAATCCTCGTCTAGTAACTTCCTAACTTCCGTAACTATAAGTCGAAGATTTTCTCATTAAGCCTAACATTATTATCTTCCAGCTTCGTCTGTAACATCTAGAGCGGTGGATATGATTACTGTAGAATTTCGTTATAACGGAAACTCGGTTATAACATACCGCAGT
The DNA here is from genome assembly GCA_018105865.1 of Metaphire vulgaris. Taxonomy (NCBI): domain Eukaryota; kingdom Metazoa; phylum Annelida; class Clitellata; order Crassiclitellata; family Megascolecidae; genus Metaphire; species Metaphire vulgaris. Next base: position 13,191,062 of record CM030839.1, on the reverse strand, counting down.
GTAGGGTCCCGTGCAAGCGCTCAGTGGCGGCGCCAGAAATTTTGGGTGGGGGTGGGGCAAAAGGGGCTGGCGTGTCAGATTCCTTACCCCACCCCACCCCACACACACACACCCTCCACAAGAAAACTTTCTCACCGGATTTGCGGGAATCTGGTAAGGTGGTCTGGGGACAGGTTGAGGGAGAAAGGCAGTTGTCCCCGTGGCGACGCTAATGGAAGCGCTACCGTATTGGATGGTATTGGATATAACGTACCTCTGCTTCAGCGTACTGAATTTCACAGACCCTCTAAGTACGTCATAACGACGTTCTACGGTATTAGATCTGATACGAAAGCGGATGAGTCTGTGTTCTATAGAGCGACTGGCCTTGCTTGACGGAACAGTGGACGTGGCCTCTCGACTCGTAGAAGACCCAGTCGAAGCCCGCGTCGACCGCCAGTCCGGCGAGGACGCCGAGCTTTTCTCGGTCTCGGTCGCTGGTCGTGATGTCCACTGCGCGACCGTCTTGGTGAAGCGACTGCAGGAATCCAACGACGGACTGGGTCGGCGGTTCTTCCGTCTCGTCCCACGCTCTGACGACCCGCAGTCTCAGCCCAGGCCAAGTGTTCGGAACCAAGATGGAAAGAGAGTTCAGACGGTCTTTGCAGCGCTGAAATTAATCGTCGTCATTTTCACATTCATCATCGTCATCATCGTCGTCATCATGATCGTCGTAACCATCGTCGTCATCTCCATCCTCATCCTCATCATCGTAATCGTCATCTTCGTCGTCCCCATCGTCATCTTCACACTCATCATCGGCATCATCGGCATCATAATCGCCATCATCTTCATCACCATCATCGTCATCATCATCATTATCGTTAT